>CM021103.1:561844359-561928985 GCA_007115665.2 Sequoiadendron giganteum
CAATGAATCTTTTCTTAAAAATCCCTTTAAAATATTTTTTAAAATCACATTCCTCAACAAGGACCCCTAGTGGAATATTTTTCCTTCATCATGGGTTCGTAAATAAAGAATTTGAAAAACTTTCCTCCAAGGAGGGAGCACCTTCTCCTATGGGCGAAGTTCTAATATTCCCCTTGTGAGAGGGCCTTCTTCCTTTTGAATTCCTTAATGAAGTGAACATCCTTCAAAAGGATTCCTTGATGTTGAATTGATTTGTGAAAAAAAGCTCTTGCACTTTCAAACTGAGCATCCCTTGATTAGATCCCTTTGAAATCTTCTCCTTCAGTTTTTAAATGTCTGCATGAATATTTGCTTTCTTTCTTGCATGGATTTTTGTTTTCTAACATGTTTTGTCTATGGATTAACTTGTACTTTGTACGTGCACCCATGAAGCTTCTTTCCATTCTGACTTTGTGAAGTCCCCTCACATTGGGCTTCCTTTAAGAGAGAGTAGTTGGGGGTGCCTTATTTGCAAGTTTGAGGACCTGTGAAGTGCTTACATCCTATGGGATTTATCCATTGTTGGTATGTGGGTCTTTGATGCACTTTTTTCAAACCTCCTTAGGAGAGAGTACTTGTGGAGTTATGTGCATGTCCCATGCTTTTGAGTTCACTAGATTGTGTTATGCTTCCTCGAAGGTTCAGATATATTTTCTTGGAACTCTTTCGATCTACTTTACCAAACACTGATTGGTACTCATGTTAACTAAAGTGGGAGAAAAATTTATAGGAGTGAATTTGCACCCCTCTTTCAAATTCCAATTTTACACCCTCCATCTTAGAAAAATCAAATCCACCCAAGTAATTCCACATCATCATTTTGTACCCCATCCACTTGGCACTTGTTTTTAGTTTTAATGGGTGAATTCCTATTGGGTACACATGTGTGATGCATGGATGTCTGCATGGAGTGATGTTGTCTTGATAGAATTCCAACCTCTAGAATCTGTAGAGGAGTTATGTTCTCCATTGGAAATGAAACATAATGCCCCTTCGCCTTCTTGCTAACCTTTGAATGGATCTTTCCCTCCCAAACCTTCTTTAAATGGCTATCTTTCACTTTCAATCCATCTTCTTCATGCTTCTACACACATTCTGAGATCTTCTTGGTGATTCTTTCACTCTATCTTCATTTTTTCTCCATACTCTTGCTACTTGTTGCACTATTGGCTTCACAACTCCAAAAATCACATCATTCTTCACATCTATCATAGAAGTTGTAGCTTGGTGTCTTGGGAGACTACTTTCAATGTTGTTGTGGCTACGTCAACTCTTCCATAGCTATGGACTTGCATTCCTCTCTCATTAGCTTTGAGTGCCTTCGGTCAAGGGTGGTAATGCTTTCATTTTATTACTTTGTTGTTAGATTTGAGTAGGATAGTGTTTCTTGTAGTGTTCAATTCATTTCCATCATAGCATTCTTTCATTTATCATATTTCTATCACTCTATCTATCTGGTTGTTTGTGGAGGTGGAAAAACCAAAGAGGGGGTTTGACTTTGGCAAACCCCTATACAACCCATAAATTTTTCCTCTCTTGGTTGTGTGTAGGTACACGTTCAATTGGAGCTTTATGGTGAATTGGATCCTTCATGAGTTCATTTCCACCACCTTTTTTTTGTCACCTTTAATCATCTTTCTAGTTATTTTTCTTATTCTATCTATTATCATTTTAGTTAGCACTTTAAACCTCAACTGCTTAGCTATCAATAGGTTCATTATACCTTTCACTATCCTTTTGCACTTTTTTTCTGTATGGATGTCAACAAACCTATGAGATGCTAGTGTGTCACATTGTCATCCCTCTCCTGCACTGTTGTCCTCTAGCAAAGAGATATCTGAGGTATAGTTTGGGTTCTAGAAAGCTTCTCGCTTAATCCAAACTTATCTATCAAGTTAGTAGAGTGAAAAAAGCATTGAGAGTACACTTCATTCTCTATCCTTGACCTTAACACTTGTCCAACTTGAGGTAGATTAGGGCAGCCTTCTACTCTTGGCTCTCCGTAACTTGGAGCCTTGGTGTGGTTGGTCCCCCTCCTCTATAGTTTGTAACAAAAGTAATTTGAATTGCCTAACAAGATCTAACAATAAAATATAAATTATGACAACACAATATTTTGAAAACATTATACTAGGTCTTATGGAACAAACTAGAGATGTTCAACAAAATCAAATAGTTTGCAACACAAAATTACAAAATAGGAACTAGATTTGAATAGTGACCATTGATAGAAACTTTCACTAAAATTCTTAGCTCAAAATGACTAGATAGAGGCTCACTATGCCTTAGACCAAACAAGAATTTAAAAAAAACTCAAAAAATAGAAATCATCTATAGTGTTTGAGGGTCTTGTGTTTTAAAGGTTCAAGTCTAGAAGTGAAAAAAGCTCAAGAAATGCACCAAATCCTTTTTTTTATATGAATCACATACATGCATGCAATTTTCGATATTTTTAGAGAAATTGAATATGTTGAAATGATAATTTTTAAAAATTAAATATTGTGATTGATTGATTTTCCATAAAATACAAAAAAAAACTTTTTGATCTTTTAAAATTAAAATATATGGGTTTTCAAAGATTTTTTTCCTAAATTTTGTTTGCAACTTTGACAAAATAATTTTTTTAATGTAAATAACTTAAATATAATCCCTAAACAAGGAAAAATCATATCTAAAATTATGCAATTTAATTTAAAATATTTTGCAAGTTTTTTCTTTTAATTTATGATGCACAAATAGTGAAAATGTATAGTTTTTTGAAATAAATGCAAATCAACACTAGATATTCAAAGCACCTAGTTTTTAAAATTAATTTTTTAGTTTTTATGCAATGAAAAACCAAAAAAAGTTGCAAGTGTCAGTTATGTCAAGCTCACCAAAATGTTGAGTAGGAAAAGTGGTCCTAGATCCAATTAGGATAATTAAGATTATTTCCTTTTCATTTGACTCAATATTAAACATACATTGACTAGGGTTTGATAATTATCTTTCTACCATAATTGAGAGCCAATACCTTAGTATTTATGTTTATCTTTTAGTTGTATGGATGATAAATTTGATATGTTTTTTGTCAGGCCAATTTGACATATAACCCTAGATTTAAAAATGTAATTTAGCAGACAAACAAAAATAGAAAGTTACAAAACAACTTTAGATCTGAAACAAAGACACATAGAGGAACCTATGATTGAATTTTGAGCTTGAATTGCCTTGTCTAGGGTGCCCTATGCCCTAGAATAAACTCCTACTTTTTGGAATTAGAAAGTTTTGAACTGAAGGTTGTAGTCAACACTCCATTTTCCCAAATTGTCTTCTACTAAAACATCAAAATCTAACTTGCACAAAAAAAAAAGGGGGAAAGGTTGTGTTGTATATGGGATTGCCTAAGTGTCAAACCCCATGTGGTTATTTCTACCTCCACATACAACAATTAATAATGATCAAGAGTGCATGCCCTAGGTTAGGCAGATGTCAAAATGATAATAATTGACTGAAATTAATAAATGACAAATGATAATATTACCTTGATGTAAAAATTCTTGAAGAAGAGATGCCACACAAGTTGATTGATGTTGATTGATGAATGAATTGATTTCTTGATATAGTTACAAAAGGTTAACTCACATACACAATAGATTATTGTAACTAACATATATAGGATAAATCAATTCATCTTTATGATTTGGCATGATTGATCATAATAGCTCCTTGAAAATAATTGCTTTCTTCATCTTGATATCTTGCAAGATTGAACTTGATTAATCAAAGTGTTATAATAATGCTACTAAAATGCTTGATAAATCTTCTCTTGACTTCCCTTGACTAATTTTAGGATACTTGATTTGATCAATTGAACCGCTAGCTCTCCTTAGGATTTCAAATGATGAAAATATTATGTATTTATATGCAATTGTTATAATTTATCAAAAATCAAATACTGATAGCCAATAATTGAAATTGGAAATTCAAATAATAAATTACTGACACCAAAATATTCAAATATGGGGCCAAATTAGTTGGTCTAGGGTGCAATTCACCCTAGATTAGATCCACCTTTTTCGAAATCTAAAAGTGTTGGGGGTAAAATATTAAATGCATGATTTGATTTCCCATATTTGATTTTCCAATCATGTTTATAGAATTGTTAATTAATCCATATTTAAGTCCAAACACATAGGGGGAAACAAAACCTAGTGTGAAATTGTCAAGGTTGATAATTGTTGATGCTACAACCATATTTTAAGTCAATGCTTTATATGATTAATCTCTATTGGCTTCCACTAAGTTGAAATAAAAATATGGAGAATGGGTTCAAGATATCAAATATGAAGGGATGAGCAACATTTTCTTATGGTTATGATATTTCTATTAGGATTCCACCATGTATTGGGATTTTCTTTCATGATTCTAAAATAAGTGTTTGATTCTTGAAAAATACCTTTAAGCATGAAAAACTACAAACCAAAATAAATAAGAGGTTTATATGATTTTTAGGTCCGAAAAATAGTTTCAATTCAATGGGGATACATTATAGAAGTGTCACCATCTATTTGGAGGATTTTATAGATGGTAAAAATATTACATGTTTCATGATGGTTTTCACCCAACTTAAAGAATGAATTGTATGGGTTTAGTCCAACCAATCCAATAGGGTAAAACTTGGGGTCATGCCATGCGGTTCCTTATAACTATCATAACAATTTTTAGGGTATGATTACCTTACCTACATTTTTTCTTAAATATACCTCCTACATTATGGGATTGTCACAATCTATTTGGAGTATTTTCTAGATGGGGAAAGGATTATAGGTGTCATAATGGTTATCACTGAAATTAAAGGATATATGATTTAATGAGAGCAAGAGTTGGTATATATACGTTAGACTACTAATAGATGCGACTATATACAATATGGGTTTAAAGGATATGTAGTCACATATGTGGTACGTCTTTATCAAGAGAGTAAAATACACATCACATAATGTAGGAATAACCTATCCAGGTAGATACCTATCTATGTAATATTATCTTATCCTAAATGCATAATATCCAACAAAATAATAAACTAAATGGAAGGTGTCAGAAAGATGTAGACATCCAAAAAATTATTGCTAACACCTGACTCAACATTTTATTCATTAATTAATTAGTTAATTATACCCACAATCCACCATTTTTCTACATTCTCATAACCAATCAAGTAATTTATTATTTAATTAATCTCCATTCCCATAATGAATTAATTAAATAAATATTTAATTAATTATTATTCCACTTCTTCTCTAAGTTTAATTAATTAAATATTTTAAGTCCCTCTAATTCCTTCTCTCTTGATTAATTAATTAATTAATTTTTTTTAGCCCCCTCTAATATTTTATTTATTATTAAATCTTCAAAATCCCAAAATTTATATCATGTGACAAGTGTCCTACCTATTCTTCATGCTTCTACATGTGTGACAATGTCACCTCAACCTGTACCATTACACATTTGTGAGAATTCAATCATGTAATATTAAAATCCTCCCATGCCTCTACCTCATCCTTGTCTTATGTGGTCTAGGTGCACTACCTTCTCACACATGTGTGAGTATGATCTATCAATGTGTGTAGCCACCCTACCTCTTACACATGTGATGCAGGAGCATATAAGGGTATTAGCAATCTTGTATCACCAGAAATATTGTAATTTTTCTTTGTTTGATTTTAATAAGGTCTTAAGGGTTGGGAAAATAATATTTTCATTTGCAACAATGTAATTTCCATTTTGGGTGGAAATGTAACTGTAAATTTGATGGGTAATACGTCTCATTTAAGCAGTAAAAGCATCTTGTGGGAGAATATTCCTTTTGCACCTCCACTTTTGCGTGAGGACAAATATTTTTGTCTTTTAGTAATTTTGGAATGTTTTGCATGTACATGTGTCATAAATTGTTATAAGGTGGGTTGCAAATAATCTTGCATGTCTTCAAATGCAAGGTTGTAACTGACAAGCTGTAAGGAATCTGTAAGAGGTTGTAAGATGTCATAACTAACCAAATCTTATTGGACAAAGTTTAGGTACCCAAGAGAAGGATGAAATGCATTGGAATTTATTTATATTTATATATTTTGTAACTCCTCAAGTTGGGTGTGGGATTTTCAAAGTGGTTCTAGGAAGTTGTTTTGTGAAACAATGAATGGTTTTCTCCATGAACTTTCTCTATATATTGATGCCTTTTCATTTAGAGAAAGGGGGACTTGGAGAAGTGAGGTTTGCATACCTATATGCTTCCAAAATATTACCAGATTGTTGAAGACATATTTTTTGCAAGTGTTGCATGTAGGATTGAAGAGGAGCCCATGAGCTTCATTTTGATGTAAACCATTTGCATATTTGAATGAAATAAAAGTTGCATATTTCTCTTTCATTTTAAGTTCTTTAAATGTATTTGCAGCCTTCTTGCTTTGTGTTTAGTGTGGTTTTGTGAAAAAATTTGAAAGGGAGAGTCTTCCCGTTTCATCAATGGTATTAGAGTGGGAGTTCCTGAGTATGCAGGCAGAGCACCAAACGTGAGGCAGTTTGCATGAGGACATGAGGGTGGAAAGTGTGTGGATTTTTTTGTAGATGGATGTGAAACTTGAAAGAAGACATTTTCAAAGGGTTTGAGGAATTGAGGTTCCCATGGTTGTAAACAAATCACCGAAGGAGGAAGTTTACAATAATATTGGTGAATGTTGGAAAAAGATTTTGTAAATAGATCGTTGAAAGAGGTAGTTTACATAAGTAAAAATTTAGGATTTGAAGATTTGTGTTGAGTCTTTGTGAGGCCTTGAAAATGGAAAAGATAAAGAATAAAATGACTTTTTTCATTGGATGGATTTTGAGGATTCTTGGACTTGAGAAAATCAGAGAGAACTAGAGAGAGGGAGCAAGAAGAAATAAGAGTTGAGATGATAGAATTGTAGCAACAAGTGGAAAAATTAATAAAAGAGATTGAAAGGAGAAAAAAATAAAAGAGAAGAGTTTTAGGTAATTTTGATTATCCTTCTAATGATATTTTGATTCTAGGAAAGAAATAAGATGCATTAGGGTGTCAAACAAGAGGCACAAAGGAAGAAGAAGAGGATGAATGTAAAGAAATCCATGAACCTGAACCTGAGGGATGTTTATTAGAAGAAACAGAGGATGAAATTATAGATTTTACAGTAGAAACAAAATAGTTGAAGGCAATGGAGGACATTGAAGAAGAGGGAAACCAAGTTGTAGTAGTTAAAGAAAAAGTAAAACTTGCATTTTGTGAGTTCATCAATGATTTTTGTTTGCATGTGGATGACATGAATGGAATGGGTAGATATGAGGAGGCTAAATTTTTTGTTGTAGTAGTAAGTAAAATATAAATATCATATTTTGATGAGGTTAGAACCAAATATGATTTGCGTTTGACTGATATGGTGAGTGACAACAAAGAAAGAATTGCAGCAGTGAAAGTTGTAGTAGAAGGCAATGAGGTGAAATCAGATTTTAATGTACATTTTGATGAGGATAAGAATTTAGAAATGGATAGATTTGTTGTAGAAATGAATCAATTTTAAAAGGTTTAAATTAAGAAACAAGAGGTGAAGGTAAAAGAGGAGGTTTCCAATGATTCTTTGTTTGAAAGTATTGAAGATGAAGATTCTTTGGTTAGAGAGCCTAATTATTTGTTAAAGAATATGGATGATGAATCTTGGTATTATTGTTCTAACACTATTTTGAACATGGAAGATCAACTTGCAGCAACAATATGTCTTTCTAAAAGCATAAAAATGGTGAGATATCATGTTGAAGATAAGGTTGAAGTTGCACTAGTGAATGGAACCAAGGTAAATTTTATTTTTTCTTAATATTATTCTAAAGAAGGATGTGAGTGTGATGAGGTTGTAGGAAAAGAGAATAGTAAATAATATTTTATTAAATTTGAGAATGATGATTTTAAAGTTATGGATGGGTTGGTTCAAAAATATTTTGTTAGAGATGATTGGTATGTAGAGAAGGATTTGTATAGTGTTGTAGAGCTATGTGCAGGTGCAAATTGGTGGATGTGGGTGGACTATGTTGGGTTGAATCCCACAAGATTGGAGGATAATGTGAGATACATCTAGAGGAGGTGGTTGGGTTATAGCGGAGTTGATTCCACATTCAGAAGGTTCAGTGAAGAGCAAAGTTTTCAAAGAAGGAAGTTTGTTCCAATTAAGTGTTGGAAGAGGAGAAAGAAGAATTAGATGTAGGTACCAAATTTGGTGATTAACTTTTTTAAGGATTGCTTGCAATCCAAAAGAGAGGTACTACCACTCAACTCCATTTTTTGAATCCATATTCATAAAAAAATTCCTACCCCAGATGTTTGATGCAGGAGCATAAGGGGTAGTAATCCTGTATCACCAAAAATATTGTAATTTTTCTTTGTTTGATTTTAATAAGGGCTTAAGGGTTGGGAAAATAATATTTTCATTTGCAACAATATAATTTCCCTTTTGGGTGAAAATGTAACTATAAATTTGATAGGTAATAGGTCTTGATTAAGCAGTAAAAGCATCTTATGGGAGAATATTCCTTTTGGGCCTCCACTTTTGGGTGAGGACAAATATTTTTGTCTTTTAGTAATTTTAGAATGTTTTGCATGTACATGTGTCATAAATTATCATAAGGTGGTTTGCAAAGAATCTTTCATTTTTCTTGCATTTCTTTGCATGCAAAGTTGTAACCAACAAGCTATAAGGAATCTGTAAGAGGTTGTAAGATGTCATAAACAACCAAATATGATTGGAAAAAATTTAGGCACCCATGAGAAGGATGGCATGCATTAGAATTTATTTCTATTTGCAGATTTTGTAACTCCCCAAGTTGGGCATTGTATTTTCAAAGTGGTTCTAGCAAGTTGTTTTGTGAAACCATGAATGGTTTTCTCCATGAAATTTATCTATATATTGATTCCTTTTCACTTAGAGAAAAGGGGGGCTTGGAGAAGTAAAGTTTTCATACCCACATGCTATCAAAATATTGCCAGATTGTTGAAGACATATTTGTTGCAGGTGTTATATGTAGGATTGAAGAGGAGACCATGAGCTTCATTTTGATGTAAACCATTTGCATATTTGAACTAAATAAAAGTTACAAATTTCTCTTTCATTTTCAGTTCTTTACATGTATTTTTAGCCTTCTTGCTTTGTGTTTAGTATGGTTTTGTGATCAGATTTGAAAGGGAGAGTCTTCCCATTTCATCCATGGTATTAGAGCAGGAGTTCCTAAGTGTGCAGGCAAAGCGTCAAACATGAGGCAGTTTTCACGAGGACTTGAGGGTGGAGAGTGTATGGATTTTTTTGTAGATGGATGTGAAACCTACAAGAACACATTTTCAAAGGGTTTGAGGAATTGAGGTTCCTATGGTTGTAAACAGATCACCAAAGGAGGCAGTTTACAATAATATTGGTGAATATTGGAAGAATATTTTGTAAACATATCACCAAAGGAGGCAGTTTACATAGGTAAAAATTGAGGATTTGAAGATTTGTGTTGAGGCTTTGTGAGGCCTTGAAAATGGAAAAGACAAAGAATAAAATAACATTTTTCATTGGATGGATTTTGAGGATTCATGGACTTAAGAAAATTAGAGGGATAATTAGAGAGAGGGATCAAGAAGAAATAAGAGTTGAGATGATAGAATTGCAGCGACAGGTGCAAAAATTAAGAAAAGAGACTAAAAGGACAAAAAAAGAAAAGAGAAGAGTTGTAGGTAATTTTGATTCTCCTAATGATATTTTGATTACAAGAAAGAAAGAAGATGCATTAGGGTGTCAAACAAGTGGCAAAAAGGCCTTGGATTTTTTGACCAAGGACCCCAATGAGGCTAGTGAGGACAAGAATGTTGGTGAGAATATGGTGACCATTATGGATTCTCCTCCGCAAGACTTCCCCAAGGAGGAGGAGGATGCAGAAAAGAAAGAAACCAAATAGGAGTCTTTAAAGGTAGATCCTCTATCTAAGGTCTTTTCTTATCTTGATGATGATGCTACCTCTATGTATAATTTTTTGGATATGGCTAGAGTTGGGGCCAATGGTACCTTTAAATTAGCTAAGTAGACTCTGTAGGAGTTCAATAAAATTAACATTAAAATCAGAGGTTTAATTGAAGAATATTCCAAAAGGTTCTGTAATGCCCCACCACACAACCCTAGAGGAAGTTTCAATTCATAATAAAAACGTACTAATTTTTTTTTTTTTTTATTTATTTATTTATTTTATTTTTCAAAGGACACAAAAACCAAAATTTCGCCATTGATGACCTATGTAATAAATTCGACGGAGACCTTTTCCCAAAAATAAAATAAAATAATTAATCAACATAAAAAAACTATATATATATTTATATATTATATGTATGCATATTTAGCAAAAATATAATACATATAATAATAAATATATATAAATCTACACAAAATTGTTGACTGGTAAAATTGACAGAATAATTAAAAATAACTAGTCATAGGAAAATTAATAATTTTTTCTAGAATGATTTTCTAAATTTCACAAATGTTTAAAAATTGATTTTTATTTAAATCATTCTTAAAATTAATTTCTTTTAAACCATTCTTTCAAATTTTCAAATAATATAAAAGTAGGCAAATTAAAACAGATCTTGATTTTTCCATTGAAAGTTTTCTACAAAGGTTTTTTTTTGAAAACTAGATCTAATAATTTTCTAAAGGGGTAAAAACTTCTTACAACAATCTAAATGTTTGAAGCTTAATCTAAGGTTTAAATTAAACAATGATTCTACAATTTCCCCATTTACTGAATTAAATCCTACAGTAAATTTAAACAATCTTCCCCAAATTTTAGATTAATTTAAATCTAGTTTCTATTAACAAATCCTAATTCCCAAAGAATTCAACAAACATATTTCTTAAACAATATATATTTGTTTTGAACAAACAAGAACAAGAACAACACAAAACAAAACTTGGATTTCAAAGCTACAGGAAAAGATGATTTTCTGATGCAAGCCTCCTCCAAAGATCTCCTGAATTTTCTTCAATCGTGCAATGAATCCAATCCAAAATCTCCAACAAATGTAAATAGAATTTTCTCAAATCAATTCTACAATCAAAAATTTCTTCAAACCCTTCTCTGTGCAATTTTCCCCAAAAATTCTTCTCTGCCTTCAAGAAACTTTTTCCTTCCCAAAATCTTCCTCTTGAATCCATGAATTTTCAATCAGCTCTTCTTCTTAATTAAAACATGCACTTCAGTCCTCAATCAAAAATATCTTAAACAACCTAAATCTAATTGTATGCAAAATTGAATATTAAATATCAATTTAATTTTCCATTTTTGAAAACCCACTTTCAATTTAAAATGCAATTTCAAATATCTTTCAATTTTTGCTTTTATTTAATTGAACCAAATAAAACTTAATTAATTAATTTTAATTATTTAATAACTAAATTCAACACTTTTGAGATTAAATTTAATTAATTAAATAAATTAAATTAAATTTTATTAATAACTTTAGATATAACTTCCAAGCATAATTTTAATTTAATATAAAATAATCACTACTTTTAACCAACGCAATCATTCTAGAAATTGATTAAATAATCACACACTTTTCAAAATCAAATAACATTAAAATAAGGTAAACTATGACTCAACAAATGAAATTGATGACACACTAAGGCTAGGTCGTAGACTTGACACATGTTACCTAGCTAATATCTCCCATTCAACTTAACCGTTGGATTGACACGCTCAAACCTGTGAAACCAGGTGGAGTCGATGTCATGTACCTGCAATCTTGAAAACATAGTAACCAACATCATATAATATAAACAACATAAAATACACACCATGAAGAGGAAATCACAAAATTGCAGGGTGCTCACAAGCGAGTGATGTGAACCCATCCCCTTCACCAATACACTCAAGACTGAAATTTACATCTTACTCATAATTTGATAATAAAATCTCATGTTATATCAACTAACATTTTTACACCAATTAAAGCATGTAAACTAAAGCATCAAATAAATCAAATCACATCACATAATATAGTCTATCACTCAATAAATGGCGATCAAATAACACACACAAGATATAGTATCTAAATATCCAGAAATATAAATCAAAGCAACACAAGGACATGTTGTCCAATCCAGAAAGCAAAATAGAGGGGTGTTATATTCTCCCCCCCAAGGGTTAGGCTTACTCCTAGAAGCCTGCAACTACCCCTAGTGCAAATTCCATACAATCACACATAGCCAAGGGTTCCAAACTAAACCCTTCCATACCTCAACACATAAACAACCACAAATCGAGCCGTATACAACTCAACCAATTACACTGTCATTCCAACCAAGACAACATGGTGAAGTAACCACCAACCAAGTCTCCAAAAACACATAACCATGAATTATCATACATAATACACATATGTACCAATACACACACTAGAAACCATCACAAGACTACACCAGGGTCCAACTGGACACCAGAAAGCAACATACCAATCCATGATAGAAGAATCCATGAACCAAGAATAATTAACCATCTCAACTAAATCTAACATCACAATCAGTGGCTTGATGGTATTAGGTCATACATAAAGTGAAACCATCCAAACAAGACCACCATGACCTATCTCTTGTTGTGTAAGGTGATTAGCCTCCAAGAGATAGTCATCACACATAGGTAAGTAGTGGGTCCTAGCTACATAACAGCCTCACATATACCCCCATCCTCAATGTTTCCTATGTCTACTTCCTCGTACACACCAACCAAGTTTGCCTCATACAACCTTGGAGAGGAATCACAATATGACAGATAGCTGACATTGAAAACAACAAAGATAACTAGCTTAGCCACCAAGTTCATAAAGAAGATCAAATTAAAGTTCCATTTCAATAATAAAGAAATAAATACGCATAATTTCAACACTGAATCAAATATATAACCACTAGGGCTATAAGAAAATAAGATCACAAATCATGGCTAAACCTTCACAATCAAGTATAAATAAAGTGTCGGCCCTCACAATCAACTAAAAAAAAAAATCATCAATATCCGAAAGAAAGTTCACAATCTTTAAAATTCCACTATACAACAACTATGTGACTAGTTACTAGCCACCAAACAAGGAAGGAGGAAACAACGTGCAACAAGAATGATAACAAACCTCATGTGATGCAGAGTGAGCACGCAATTCACATGACCTAGAGTGTATACACGACTCTCAAACAAGATACAATTACTAGTTTCTTACATTTACAGGGGTATAACTACATACATAATCCCATAGGAACATCAAATTCCATAGCCCATGGGATACGTATCATAACTTTCCAACCATAACCTTTTATCAGGTTACTTTCACGCTACTCTTTTCCACAAAGTACATCATGCTAAAGTAAAAGCCATGAACACATGATCACTTAACAATTCCACTAACAATTCGCAGGGACAACACAATGGACACAAATGTACCTAGAGAACCCAATGTTTAAACCTAGGCTCTGATACCATGTGTAATGCCTCGCCAAACAACCCTAGAGGAAGTTTCAATTCACAATAAAAACATACTAATTTATTTTTATTTAATTGTTATTTATTTATTTTATTTTTAAAAGGACACAGAAATCGAAATTTTGCCATTGATGGCCTGTGTAATAAATTCGATAGTGACCTTTTCCCAAAAATAAAATAAAATAATAAATCAACATAACAAAACTATATATATATTTAAATATTATATGTATGCATATTTACCAAAAATATAATACATATAATAATAAATATATAAAAATTTACACAGAATTGCTGACTGGTAAAATTGATAGAATAATTAAAAATAACCAGCCACAGGAAAATTAATAATTTTTTCTAGAATGATTTTCTAAATTTCACAAATTTTTAAGAACTGATTTTTATTTAAATCATTCTTAAAATTAATTTCTTTTAAACAATTCTTTCAAATTTTCAAATAATATAAAAGTAGGCAAATTAAAATAGATCTTGATTTTTCCATTGAAAGTTTTCTACAGAGGGTTTTTTTTTTAAACCAGATTTGATAATTTTCTAAAGGGGTAAAAACTTCTTACAACAATCTAAATGTTTGAAGCTCAATCTAAGGTTTAAATTAAACAATGATTCTACAATTTCCCCATTTACTGAATTAAATCCTACAGTAAATTTAAGCAATCTTCCCCAAATTTTAGATTAATTTAAATCTAGTTTCTATTAACAAATCCTAATTCCCAAAGAATTCAACAAACAAATTTCTTAAACAATATATATTTGTTTCGAACAAACAAGAACAAGAACAACACAAAACAAAACCTAGATTTCGAAGCTACAGGAAAAGATGATTTTCTGATGCAAGCCTCCTCCAAAGATCTCCTGAATTTTCTTCAATCGTGCAATGAATCCAATCCAAAAACTCCAACAAATGCAAACAAAATTTTCTCAAATCAATTCTACAATCAAAAATTTCTTCAAACCCTTCTCTATGCAATTTTCCCCAAAAATTCTTCTCTGCCTTCAAGAAACTTTTTCCTTCCCAAAATCTTCCTCTTGAACCCATGAATTTTCAATCAACTCTTCTTCTTAATTAAAACGTGCACTTCAGTCCTCAATCAAAAACATCTTAAACAACCTAAATTTAATTGCATGCAAAATTGAATATTAAATATCAATTTAATTTTCCATTTTTGAAAACCCACTTTCAATTTAAAATGCAATTTCAAATATCTTTCATTTTTTCCTTTTATTTAATTGAACCAAATAAAACTTAATTAATTAATTTTAATTATTTAATAACTAAATTCAACCCTTTTGAGATTAAATTAAATTAAATTAAATTAAATTTTATTAATAACTTTAGATATAACTTCCAAGCATAATTTTAATTTAATATAAAATAATCACTACTTTTAACCAATGCAATCATTCTAAAAATTGATTAAATAATCACACACTTTTCAGAATAAATAACAATAAAATAAGGTAAACTATGACTCAACAAACGAAACTAACGACACACTAAGGCTAGGGCATAGACTTGACGCATGTTACCTAGCTACTATCTCCCATTCAACTTAACTGTTGGATCGACACGCTCAAACCAGTGAAACCAGGTGGAGTCGATGTCATGTACCTACAATCTTGAAAACATAATAACCAACATCATATAATATAAACAGCATAAAATACACACCGTGAAGAGGAAATCACGAAATCGTTGGGCGCTCGCAAGCGAGTGATGCGAACCCATCCCCTTCACCAATACACTCATCAAGATTGACATTTACATCTTACTCATAATCTCATAATAAAATCTCATGTTATATCAACTAACATCTTTACACCAATTAAAGCATGTAAAGTAAAGCATCAAATAAATCAAATCACATCATATAAGATAGTCTATTGCTCAATAAATGGCGATCAAATAACACACACAAGATATAGTATCTAAATATTCAAAAATATAAATCAAAGCAACACAAGGACATGTTGTCCAATCCAAAAAGCAAAACAAAGGGGTGTTATAGGTTCGGTGTTGGACATTCTTATTGACATAATGGACCTTGAAGGTTCCTATCATGACTTTAAATCTCTTTGTGATGAAATATTGTATGCTCTAGAAGCCAAGGTTCTAGGTATAAATGTGGATATCAAAAAACTCTTGTAGGCATTCCATATCTCTATAAAGAACAACACAAAATCTTTAGAAGTCTTTTTCAGAAAAATTAGTGAGCTCAGAGAGGATTAGGTTTATTTATCTGAGCTTATGGAGAAAGAGTGGGTGGAAAAGGGCAAAGGTAAGAAAGTTGCTAAGGATGATGAAAAAGGACCTATTGTTAGAGGGTCGACTGATTGGAAGAAATCATTTGATGTTGAGAAGAAGAAGTTGTTGGATATGGTTGAAAAGCATAGGAACCAATAGATGGAGATGGCCAATACTCTGAGTGGCCTGAACTAGTCATTTTCTTTGTTTCTTTTTGTTTCCTACTGGGTGTAGGTTTCTTCTAGGTTGTTTTGTTGTTTTGTTGTTGTTGGGTGTTGATGGCAACTTCTTATCTTATTTTTAGATCAACATCCACTTTGTTGTGTTTTTTGGTTGTTGGCTTGTTGCTGGTGGTTTTATAGATTATCCTTTTGTGCAAAATTTTGCATCTTTTATTGTAAAGGGTTCTGAGGCCCCTTCAAAACCTGTTTTTCCCTTTTAATCAAAACAAGTGGCACAAAGGAAGAAGAAGAGGATGAATGTGAAGAAATTCATGAACCTAAATATGAGGTATGTTTATTAGAAGATATGGAGGATGAAATTATAGATGTTCAACAAGAACAAAATATTTGAGTGCAATGGAGGACATTGAAGAAGAGGAAAACCAAATTGTAGTAGTAAAAAAAAAGGTAAAACTTGCATTTTGTGAGTTCATCAATGATTATGGTTTGCATGTGAATGACATGAATGGAATGGGTAGATATGAGGAGGCTGAAATTTTTTTTGCAGAAGTAAGTAAAAGCTGAATATCATATTTTGATGAGGTTAGAACCAAATTTGATTTGTGTTTGAGTGATATGGCGAGTGACAACAAATAAAGAATTGTAGCAGTGAAAGTTGTAGTAGAAGGCAATGAGGTAAAATTAGATTTTAATGTAAGTTTTGATGAGGCTAAGAATTTAGAAATGGATAAATTTGTTGCAGCAATGAATCAATTTTATAATGTTGAAATTGAGGAAAAAGAGGTGAAGATAAAAGAGGAGTTTTCCAATGATTCTTTGTTCAAAAGTATTGAAGATGAAGATTCCTTGGTTAGAGAGCCTAATTATTTGTTAAAGAATATAGATGATGAATCTTGGTATTATTGTTCTAACAATATTTGAACATGGAAGACCAAATTTCAGCAGTAATAAATCTATCTAAAGGCATAAAAACAATGAGATATCATGTTGAAGATAAGGTTGAAGTTGCACTAGTGAATGGAACCAAGGTAAATTTCATTTTTTTCTGAATATTATTCTAAAGAAGGATGTGAGTGTGATGAGGTTGTAGAAAAAGAGAATAGTAAATCTTATTTTATTAAATTTGAGAATGATTATTTTAAAGTTATAGATGGGTTGGTTCAGGAATATTTTGTTAGAAATGATTGGTATGCAGAGAAGGATTTGTATAGTGTTGCAGAGTTAAGTGCAGGTGAAAATTGGTGGAGGTGGGTGGACTATGGTGGGTTGAATCCCACAAGATTGGAGGAGAATACACGATACATCTAGAGGAGGTGGTTAGGTTATGGTGGATTTGATTCCACATTCAAAAGGTTTAATTAAGAGCAGAGTTGTCAAAGAAGGAAGCTTGTTCCAGTTAAGTGTTGGAAGAGGAGAAAGAAGAATTAGTTGCAGGTACCAAATTCGGTGATGGATTTTGTTGAGGATTGTTTGCAATCCAAAAGGGAGGTACTACCACTCAAATCCATTTTGTGAATCCATATTCACAAAAAAATTCCTACCCCAAGTGTCTGATGTAGGAGCATCTAGGGGTACTAGCAATCCTTTATCACCAAAAATATTGTAATTTTTCTTTGTTTGATTTTAATAAGGGCTTGAGGGTTGGGAAAAAAATATTTTCATTTGCAAAAATGTAATTTCTCTTTTGGGTAAAAATGTAAATATAAATGTGATGGGTAATAGGTTTCGATTAAGCGGTAAAAGCATCTTATGGGAGAATATTCCTTTTGGGTCTCCACTTTTGGGTGAGGACAAATATTTTTGTCTTTTAGTAATTTTGGAATGTTTTGCATGTACACGTGTCATAAATTTTCATAAGGTGGGTTGCAAAGAATCTTGCATTTTTCTTGCATGTCTTTGCATGCAAAGTTTTAACCAACAAGCTTTAAGGAATCTGTAAAAGGTTGTAAGATGTCATAAACAACCAAATCTGATTGGACAAAGTTTAGGCACCCATGAGAAGGATGACATGCATTGGAATTTATAAATATTTTTAGATTTTGTAACTCCCCATGTTGGGTGTGGGATTTTCAAGGTGGTTCTAGATTTTTTTTTTTGAAACCATGAATGGTTTTCTCCATAAACTTTCTCTATATATTGATGCCTTTTCATTTAGAGAAAGAGGGGCTTGGAGAAGTGAAGTTTGCATACCCAAATGCTATTGAAATGTTTCCAAATTGTTGAAGACATATTTGTTATAGGTCTTGCATGTAGGATTGAAGAGGATCCCATGAGCTTCATTTTGATGTAAACCATTTGCATATTTGAATGAAATAAAATTTGCAGATTTCTCTTTTATTTTTAATTATTTACATGTATTTGCAGCCTTGTTGCTTTTTGTTTAGTGTGGTTTTGTGATTAGATTTGAAAGGGAGAGTCTTCCCATTTCATCAACATGTCATAGTTATCACACATGTGAGAGAATTCCAACTCTTACAACGCATAAACACTTGTTAATTCCTCTCCTCCCTCTTTTGACACTTGTTAGAAAGCTACAAAATTAATCCATACACTCACTCTTATCAAATATCACCATTTCATTAACTTTGAATTCCAATCCTCTATTTTCTTTATCAAGAATCTATAAATAGGACTTTGTTGCATCCATTGATATATACAACATCCTTATTCCAAATTCATGTTCTCTTGAGAATCAAACTTGAATCACACCCTTATATTGTTATTATGCAAGTTGTTTGAGTAGACTAGATTACTCCATAGCAAGCATATGTTGGTGTGAATATTAATGTCTTGTACCTATTTAATTCACTCACTAGGTAATTAGCGGGCATATTTACATGTTAAGTTTACTTAGAATATAAGATTCCTTCTAGAAGTCTTAGTTGGATTTTCTAGAAGTCTTATCTTATCTATGCATCATTTCCTAGGTATTTAGTTGTCTCATGTCATAGGATTAAGGAACATGTCACAATCATGTTCAATCCTATTCCACACCTTTCCTATGGAGGGTCATTGTACTCATTTGTATCATACTTCACACCTCATCATTTTGATAGGTCTTAATATCAAGAAAGCTCATATTCTTGCATACTCTCTTGTATAAGGTTTTCATTATTTTTGCAGGAGGTCTTAGGTATTGAGCTTATCTTCAACTCTTACAAAGTATACATATCTTAGTGAGAAAAAAGCATCAAGTTTAACTCTTCTTCTAGCTCAATTAGAGGAGCAAGGTCAATAGCATATAAGGTTTCATTTACTTGCATTTGAGTCCTTTTTTATGTTTTGTTTTCTATTTTCATAAGGAAATATAAAGACTACTTGGCTTCTTTATCTAATAAACTAAATGCAAGGTTTTTATGATGTAAAATTCATTGCTAACACTTGAATTAACATTTTCTTCAATAATTAATTAAATAAATATTATCCCCACAATCCACCATGTTTCTATAGTCACATTATTTATAAATAATTAATTAATACATATTCCCCTAATTAGTTAAATAACTTAAACATATTTATTTAATTACTCTTCCACTTCTTCTCTAAGGTTAATTAATTAAATATAATTATTCCCAATAATTCCTCTCACCTTGATTAGTTAATTAATCCACAATTAAATAATTAATTAAACCTCCTTATCCCCCACTAATATTTCTTCTATTTGTAAATCCCAAACTTGTCACCAAGTGAAAATTTTCCTTTCATTCATCATGCTCCCATAAGAGTGAACATGCCACCTAATCCCACTTTCTAACTCACACATGTTTAGGAATTAAATCATGTAAGCCTGAAATCCTCCCAAGCCTCCACCACATCCTTGTCTTAAGTGGCCTACACCCACTATATTTTCTCACATATGTGTGAGCATGATATTACCACATGGGTAGCCATCTTACCTCTTACAAATGTCAAAGTGGTCACATATATGCGAGCACACCTACTCTCACACCCCATGGACGTTTTTCATTTAATCTCTTCCCCCTTGTAACACTTGTTATAAAGCTACACCATCAATCCGTGCACTCACTCTCATCAAATATTATCCCTTCATCAAATTTTAATACCAAACCTCCATTTACTTTGTCAAAAATATATAAAGAAAATGAAATTTCCTCCATTTATAAATGCAACATCCTTGTGTCAAATTCATGTTTATCTCTCAAGAATCAATCAATACCCTTATGCTATTATTATGCTCATTTATTGAGCAATTCAAATTACTCCATAAAAAAAAACCTATCTTAATAAGAAAACTAAGTAGAGTTTTGGATGAAACTTTTTTCCTATTTCAATTAGATAAGGTAAATAATTTATAATGTTTTGTTTATTTGCATTTGAATCCTTATTTATGATTTATTTTTTCTATTGTGTTGACAAGGAAATACAAAAATACTTTGACCTCTCGAGCTATCTTATCCCCATATTTTTTGTGTTTTTAGCCACCTTTATTAAATATATATTATCTTTTTAAATATATATTTCCTTATGTGTAAAGTGTTGGAGAAGCCAAAATCTAATTGTAAACTCATAGAAATCCACAAATGAGCATATGTAAAATGAGAAAATATCATAAGAATGTGATGTATTATAAAATATACAAATGAACCTTGCTTATAAAGGCAAGGATGAAGAGGTGAGAAGGTAGGAGTCAAAATTTTACTACCCCTCCAAGTATGAAACAAGTGTAGGACTCTATGGAAAAGTGTTGAGACACTTGGTGAGTCCATATGAGGTGAGACAAAAGACTAGATAACCTCTAAGTGAGCTTAAATATAATGTGAATAGGACTCTACTAAGTAGGCTAAAACCTAGCTAGTTTGATAATACCTCCTTTCACAATAACATCTACTTAAAAACTCAAAATAATCCAAAAATGAGCATGTAATGCAATGAAAAATGTATAAATTATTCTTGCTTATAAAGGAAAGGATGAAAAAATGAGGAGGTAGGAGTCAAAATTTGACTACTCCTCCAAGTATGAAAAGGTGAGGAGGTAGGAGTCAAACTCTAACTACCCCTCCTTTGCATATCTTTTGAATAATATTGAGTCATTAGTTTTATAGGAACAAATCTTCAGCAAGTTGTTTAAACATTAAATAATCTCTCTAACAAACCCACATCCACTTCACTATTTTAATTTTTTTCATTTCAACAAATACAAAGTTAAGAATATGAAATTGCCACATTTTAAAATTTTCCTCATGATATTTATTGTTCAAACAATAAACCTAAACATTCAACAATCTTTAATAAATTCACATCTACATCACCATCATACATTTTTTTTCACATAAGTACAAAATTGAAAAGATAAAATTACAATCATAATTTTTTACATAATTGAAATAGTGAACTTAATCCAAAGTTAAACATATTATTTCTTACTTTACATGAGATACATACAACGCACAAACACTTTAAAAAGTAAAAGTAAAAGTGTAGTCCTTTCAAAGATGTCTCTTTAGATTAAGGTTGTCATGAGAGCTCCATATATAAAGACATGAGAAATACTCAAGATAAAATAGGGAGCCTTTTAGATGCCATAAAAAATTATAGAAACAAAGATAAAAGGTATATCTCGAGGGTCTACCACTCATTTTAAGGACACAACCGATTAATGAACTATTAATAAATTGTCATGGAACACCATTTATGTTGAGTTTAAGTCCACATATTTTAACTATAATATCCTATGGTCAAGTCAAAAAATTTAGATAATGGTGCATATTTTTATTGTAATTTTATATAAATAATTATGTGTAATAAAATTAA
This sequence comes from Sequoiadendron giganteum, assembly GCA_007115665.2. Lineage (NCBI taxonomy): Eukaryota > Viridiplantae > Streptophyta > Pinopsida > Cupressales > Cupressaceae > Sequoiadendron > Sequoiadendron giganteum. Next base: position 561,866,155 of record CM021103.1, read on the forward strand.
GTTAAATAGTTATAATACTTCATTAGTATCTCAATTTTATTATTACATTGAATAAGTAGTAAATTATTGTGATATTTTATCAAATGTGTTTTTATTTTTTAAGTATGATAAATTTATATTGAGAGAGATAAGTGATAAAGTAGTGGATGAGTTATAAAATATAAATAATATTTAAAAAATAGTTTGTCATATTATTTTATTAATATTTTAGATTTGACTTATTAAAAAGTGATTAAGTATGGTATTTAGAGAACTGTAAAACATTCTTTTTTGAAAATATATATCATTTGAAATTATCTATCATATTATTTTAATAATATGTGAGTTGTAAACCTTCATTCACCAATCAAAACATTATAATAAAATAATTAATTTTGTACATAAATAATTCAATATCAAAATAATGACAAGTTGATGTATAATTTAGAAAAAATGGCTCATTAATTTCAATGTGTCGTATTATTGTACTAACAATTGAACTTGACTATAACCTATCTATCATTTAAAAAATATATCTTTATTGTGAAATAATTCTTCGTGGATATTAAATAAGCTTTAAAATTTGATTTTCCACTGTATGTCTACAATATTAGAGAATTCGCTATTAAAAAGGTGATGAATTGATGTAATGTTTCAAAAAGGCGTGTACTAGAAATAAAATAAATTATTCACATATAGATAACAATTATAGGTTAATTTATTATGTTATTTTATTAACCATTTAATTTTAAAATATTTTTAATCCACAAAAGCACATAATAATAGTATTTTACAAGTTAATTTTTTTTAATATAAACTGGATTATGCCTAATTTTTTAATTCATAAATAATTGTAGGTTTTTTAATAGGAAGGAATTTGGAAATAGGAAATGGACAAGAAATATTGAAAAGGTTACAAATTAGGAGTAGAAATTAGATCTTAATAATTCCAATATGAAATGTTATTTTTAGTCAAGGAGGGAGGGTCCATTGAGGATACCACATGAAAAGAATAATAAGGATTTTTATCAACCCACAAAATATAATTTAGAGACAATATTTTAATGGTAGTTACTAGACAAAGAGACTAAGAAGAAAAAATCACATTTCTTTAGACCAATTAGCTTAAGAACTTAATCCATCTCTTGAAAATATAATAATCTCTCTAAATGTTCTAGATAAGATAGTTGAAGAAGAAAATGTACAGTTGTAGAACACCCTAATATGCGAATTCATGGAGAGTAGGTTCAACATTGATGTCTTTAGAAAATGGTGAAGTAGGAAATGGAAGCCAAAAGGGTCTATGGAGGTTGTATTGCTAGCTAAATGGTTTTTCCTCATCTTATTCTCACTTAAAAATAATTGTGTTAAGGTTTTGATAGTAAACCCTGATTCCTAGGTAAATCCTATCTCTTCTTTAGGATTTTTTTTTTAAAAGTGCCTATTTGGGTCAATGTTCTAGAGATTCCTCTATAATTATAGGAGGAAGAATTTATCCACTATATATAGCTAAATTAATAATACAATCTATAGAATTTTGACTTAGCTACCAAATATATGAGAATATTAGTGTATGCTAGATTTTGAGTCAATGCTCCATATGATGAATCTATATTGGCTTCCACTAAGTTGTAATAAAAATATGGAGAATGGGTTCAATATATCAAATATGAAAGGATGTTCAACATTGTTTTGAGGTTATCATATTTCTTTCAAGATTCCATCTTGTAGTTTTTTTAGTCACTCATTGATCCATGTTTCATGAGTAGTGGTTCACAAGAACCCATCTCTCATTGAATGACCCACTTATCACTCATTGCATATAAGTGATTCTTACAAAGAAGAAGCATTGGGCCTTCCCAATAGTGATAATTTTAAGAAACCCCCCTCAAAAAAGATATAAAATCTTGGCGAATCTTTCAATTTTTTAGGAAAAAATCTTAATTTCTATTGGCGAATCTTTTCTTTTTTTGAAAAATTATTAATTGTATTGGTGATTGTTTTACAACACTAAAATTTTGTAGAAAAATTTGGTGAATCTTGAAAAATAATAGGAATATGCATTAATTATGATGGTGAATCTATCCAATCTAAAAATAATTCTGATAGAAAAATAGGGGCTCGAGGGTGGAAATTATTGATGGATTGAAGGGGTAGACTAATATTTACTTTCCACCACTGTTTTAAAATATAATATAATTGATCTCATTGTATTTTTCAAAGCAAAATGTAACCATGATCTGTAATTATCATGGAGATCAAAATTGATTTTAGATCATCAATCTAACGACCCTCACTGTACTCTATAAGGTAAAATTTATCCACAGTCTATAATGTTCATGAGACCCCAAATTGTGGGCCCCATGAGCATTACAGATCATGGGTATATTTTACCTTGTGGAACATAACAAGGGCCAATAGATTATATTATAAATCACTGGTGGAAACTAAAGATTAGAAATATGGTCCTAAAGCAAATAATAATTATGATATACTAAATTGGTGAGTTAATATAGATTTATACTATAATTTATAAAATTTATGTGAATATGATCTAATCATGTATCGAATATTGTGGCAAATTTTTGAGTTAAATTTTTAAATAAAATAAATTATTTGGTGATTTAAATAAGACTATAATATTTATTTTTTAAATGTGGCGATTCAAGTCACATTATAGCTCAAATTATTAGCCAATTTTGGATTCCCAAATTTCAACTATTAGCCAATTGGTGAATATTAGCCACTAAAAAAATCACTGCTTCCTAGGAGGTCACCCATCCCAATACTACTCCAACTCTAGAATGCTTAGCCATGCATTTTTCCCTGAGGTTAAGCCCACTTAACTTGCAACCCCATTTGAAAAACCTTCAGCAAGTTTTGTGCTTTATGAACCATTCATTATATAACCCATTTAGCTCAATAATTGATAAGTAGGATGCATTTTCTATAGTGTGTCAAATTATGATATTGTTATTAGAATTTCATTGTGTAGTTTTTTTAGTCAAACTCATTGACCAATGTTTCATGAGCAGTGGTTCACAAGAACCCATATCTCATGATAATGAATGGTCCACTTAGTACTCATTGCATCTAGGTGATGCTCATAGAGGTGAAGCATTGGGCCTTTCTAGGAGGTCACTAATCGTAGTACTACTCCAACTCAACACACTCAACAATAGATTTTTTCCCAAGGATAAGCCCACTTAGCTTGTAACCCCATTTAATAACCTTCTAGCAAGTGTTGTGCCTTATGGACCATTCATTATAGAGCCCCTTTAGCTCATCAATTGATAAGTAGGAGGTATTTTCCATAGTGTGTCAAATTATGATATTGCTATCAAGATTCCATCTTGTAGTTTTTTGAGTCAAATTCATTGATCCATGTGTCACCTCTGTGAGAATCACCTATATGCAATGAGTGCTAAGTGGACCATTCACTATCATGAGATATGGGTTCTTGTGAACCACTACTCATGAAACATGGGCCAATGAGTTTGAATCGAAAAACTACACGATGGAATCTTGATAGTAATATCATAATTTGACACACTATAGAAAATACCTTCGTATCAATTGATGAGCTAAGTGGGCTTTGTAATGAATAGTTCATAATGCACAATTTTTTTTGAAGGTTTTGCAAATGGGGTTGCAAGCTAAGTGGGCTTAACCTTGGGGAAATGAGTTGGAGTAACTTAATATGATGGGTGACCTCCTAGGAAGCCCAATGCTTCACCTATGTGAGCATCACCTAGATGAGATGAGTTCTAAGTGGACCATTCATTATCATGAGATATGGGTTCTTGTGAATCGCTACTCATGAAAATGGGTCAATGAGTTTGACTCAAAAAACTATATGGTGGAATCCTGATAGCTAGGATGGGGTACCATACATTTGGTGTTGTTGGTGGAATCATGAGACTGTCACTATTTCAATTAAAAAAATCCTTACAGCTCCTTGAGATGTCATTTGTAGAGGTAATTGATTTGTTTGTGTTACTATTTTGTAGGAAATTACTAAATGAGGGATCAAGATATTGGAATTAATAAATGATTGATCTTGTAATGGGTCTTCTACTCATACAATCCTACTTCTAACAAGACAATTGTGAATCTTTTGGGTCCCATTGAGTGTTGCAAAAATATTGATGTGTTTTATTCCTAAATATAGACCGACACCAACAATGGGAAATCCTAAAAATGTGAGACTATTTTATACCATAACCTTTGAGATATTAGAAATCAGATCTTCTTAAGATTCTTAATAAATTTTAAGCTTTGTGGAGGAAAGTGAGAGAAAAATAATTTCTTAAAAAATTCTAAAATGATGTGTCGAATGAAACTCTTATACTAATAATTAAATGATAAAATATTTATTTTTTGAAATAACATCAATTGCTAACATCAAAGAACATATACATACATGATTTAAAATAATTTCTAAACACTATTCATCAAACAAATATATATAGGAATGATATGCAATCGAGAAGAAAATTTTCAAGATAAATACATGGGCACATAATGTCAATTATCATGTTAAACTAAGAATAAAATATCAAAGAAACAAATTACATATTTATCAAATTTATTTGATCAATTCTTGAGAAGCATCCACTAAGGCAGAAAATGTTTATTAATCTCTCCCCTCTTTTAAATTCCATACTATGGATCAGATCCACGCTTTTTGTCATAAGCAGTTAGCTTCTTGTCGCTCAAAGATTGGAGCATGTCATATCGGCTTTCTCCTTTCCTCTGGGCTCCTTTGTAAATTTTGACTAAGTGTCAACTTCTCCCACTTGTGCCATGCGGAGCACCTATGCTCATCGTTCATAAGGGAATTATTAAATCCCTTCAAGAATAGTGGCAACATGCCATGCGGTTGCTCTGACATTGTCGACAAATAAAAATTTAAGGAAATCCAAAGTGAGAAAACCCCCACATGACATCATGGATGTATTTTGAAGAAAAATAATTCCCTCCATGGGGAAATGATGCACCATTGATCGAGAAGGATGGCCCCCATTCACAATAGAGTCTTCAAGGGTAGCTTGATTGGGACACATATCAATATCGAGAGGTTATTGAGCATTAAGGTCTTTCCATATCTAGGATCCACATATCATCTATGCATGTGAACTAGAGCACTCCCTTCAATTATTGCGACCTCATCATGAGAATGAGTTCTAGGCTCCATGTGTCTTACATGGATCCAAATTTCATTTTTCCTTTACATTGTGAACTCAACCACACTAGAGCCATTGGGCATACATATTCAAGAGTTTTATATTTTGTAGAGGGGGAAGTAGTTTATTTTTTATAATTGTTACAAGAGAGAACAACATTGTGATAATTTTAGTTTTGAATAGGAATAGCAATAGTTCATGTTTTCCATTCTAAGACCTTAGTAGGTGCCCCTCGTGGGAAGGATTGAATGGTTTATACTGTTCTTTTGGGTCTTTTTATTTTTTTCTCCATTTAACAATGAAGAGGATGTGGTGTTTTATGTCAAATTGTGTGTAATCAATAGCTATCTTTTATTTCTATTCTTTGATTCTATAGTGTAATATTTTGTTAAGTGTCATAGACTTTAAATCATGCATATGATCCTTTAATTTGTCTGTGACGTTTTGAAAGTTTTAATATATATTATGCAAATGTTAGGAGTGGATATAATAGTAATATCTATGCATCGCCTTAGTTAGCTTTTATTTCAATATCTTTTGATTTTCCTTCTTCCCCTTTCCCCCAAACATTTGAAGAGCCGACTTCTAAAATCTAGGAGGTCACTTCACAGATTACTGTCATGTTTGTAAAGCTTCCTATAGGATGTTTCTTGTTGAGAGAGAAGGTTTTAAGCATCAACAATTCATTTTTTGGCAAGCCTGGTGGGACCTATTCAAGCCTGATTAGAAGTTAGAATTTATGAGCTAGAGGCATGTCACGAAGTTGCTAGTAACACAAAATCTAAGATTACTACTACCGCCCCTTGTGTTTGTAACTCACCAAAGGGGCGTAGGTTCAAGCACAACACAACAATCATATCAGATGGTTTCCCTAGGGCCACCCAAAAAAATTGTAGCATGGAATAGTAGTAGCCCACTTATTTCTCTAGTAGCCCCAACTACATGGGATCTTATTCCTATTAATCCCTTAAAGGAACTCCCCAATTTCATAAGGGAGGATTTCAAAAATGTCACAGAGCATCTTTAGGATGTGGAAAATGTCTATGCAACTCACCACGTCACAAAGAAAAATGTAGCTTTAAGGCTACTATTTGGATCTTTCAAAGGACGAGCTCTTGATTGGTGTCGGTCTTTGCCGCCCAACCCCATTGCCACTTAGGATGAATTGAGCAAAAAAATATTCAATTGATTCAACAAGAAAAGGGACTAGTCATCTCTCTTTCAACAACTAATTACTATAAAAAGATCTTGTAAGAAGCTATTATAGTCTTTAATACCAGGTTCCATAAAACTTGGTGAAGAATCTTGGTTGCACCTTAATTTCCTACGAGTATGGCTATCATATTTTATCTCAAATCCTTCAAATTATATATAATCATAACGATCCAATCTCTTGGAGGCCAGACACTACCAGATGCATATGAACTAGTTGTCCAAACAGAGAACAACTTGATAGGTTCCAAAAATATTCCCTTGTGGTGAACAATGCTTATGTTCCCAAAATTATCAATTTCACCACAAGAAGAGGTTCCTAGAACCTTTCAAGCCACTCCTCCCATGTTTTTGTATCTTTCTGCTTAATCAAGTGAGGTCACTTCATCATCACTAGTCATGAAGATGAATGATATGAAAGAATTATGCAAAAAAATTATAACAAGCTAATAAATCTCAAAAGGAAACAAGCTATACTTCTGAAACCCCCTTTCTAGAATTATTAAGGTGGGAGGCCAATGTATCAACATAACTATTACTAGAGAGGGTAGAGGTCAAATCATCAAATGTAACCTACAAATCAAATCATTTTGATTACTACTCCTCTGCAAGCAATCCTGCTAAATCCACAAAAGGAATTGGTTGTTAGCCAAAACAACTTGGAAAATGACTCAAAGTCATGGTGTTTTCCATGCAATGATGCACATACACCCTAAAATTTCCTTAAAGGTAATCTGTACTAGAGAGTTACCAAACAACGAAGACAAGGGAGTGTGCATGACTCATCCCCTTACAGATACTTTTCCCTTGGTATCAAGAATGCCATCCTGATGGCTCAAGTGCAAGGTATGTCCCTAGACCAGGAAGAGGAGATAGCCCCAAAACATACATTATTTTCATGGTGGAAGAAAAGGATGCAGTCTTTGCAAACAAGACCAATATGTTAAAATACTTGTAGGTCCAATTGGACTACTACACCCACTCTAAGATGAAGTCAACCAAGGCCCAAGAAGCTTTTGAAAAACCTAAACTAACCTTCAAAAAAAATTTCGGACCTCAACCATCACCCCCAGTATATGAAAAATGGAGCGATATAGTGCAAAACAAAACAAAGGAGCCTTAGGTCCAACCTTGAGAGTCATTGAATGTGGTCAAACAACTAAAGAAGGCCCCAACCAATGTTTCTCTCTAGGACATCCTATCAATCCTTGAGTAGAAATCTCTAATGTGAGAAGCATTGGAAGACCAAGAGAGGCCCACACAAAGTAACCTAGAAGTAGAGCTAGTACAAACTAGAGAGAGATCAATGGGAATGTGCTACCCCATTTTCCATTTGCGTTCATCAACTCCAAAGTAGGGGTAAGTTAAAAAAATCTACCCCATTTTATTTAACTATCATTGTGGGGGACAAGTTGTTGCACAATTCCATGATTGATTCTAATGCTAGCACTACGGTGATGCCTAAGAAAATTGCAGATGCACTACAAATTCAATATGAACCTCTAGACAAAGGAGTAATGCAATTGGATGGGAGGAAGGTTTAGAGCGTAGGTGTTATCAAGGCTCCCCCTAACCTTGTTTTCTTGTCCTAGTACCACAATGCCCCAAGAAGTGGTGGTGATTGAAATTTTGCTAGTCTTCAGGCTATTCTTATTGTAGAGAAGGGGGGTTCTCTACTCATGAGTTCTCTTCACTCAAAGATCCTCACAGGGCTAACTACCCTAAACAACCTCAAAGAACAGTGGTGAGAGTTCTAGAACCAGAAAGAGTAGGTCATAGAGATTATCTAGACAAACTGTAAATCTCTCAACCAAAGGACGACAATGCAAAACATGAATGACAGTACGACACATTGGCGTCCCAAAGGCACCCTGGCATCTCGTACAGACCAGAGAGCAATTTTATCATAGAAAATGACAAAGTGGCTACTCGCAAGTTTATTGCTAAGAACTTCTAGAAAGTGATAAAGATGAAATAGACTGGAATACAAATGATAAAGATAAGGAGAAGGAGAAGGGAAATTAAATGCTTACAACCGTGCGAGTGATGAAGTTTCTAGCACAAAAATTTCTTCAATAATTGCACAAAAAAGAGAGAGAAATTGTTGGGGCTGTATAGGATTTTGCCTCAGTCACACCCTCATTTTGGTGTTCCCACCTCCATGAACAGCCAGATAGATAGATAGAAGAGTAGAAATAAAGTAAACATAAAAGAACTACACAATAGTGTTATGCTACTCAACCAAATAATAGAGGAGATGAGTGAAAGCTTACAACCTCTACCCAAAGCGCTCAAGGCTAGTGGAAGAGAAAATGAGAGGTACTCGAGCCTCTGCTGCAATGGTGTATGTTCCACACTTTTTCTACTAAAGTGATGGAGTGTAAAGTGTTTCTTGAGATTGAAGAGATGGTGAAGAAGCTGCTTGGAGCTTGTGGAGAGATGAAAAGATATGGTCCAGCCATGAAATGAATGAAGGAAAGGGTGAATAAAACAACCATATTCAGGTTGATTGGCTGAAGAGGATGTTACAAGTTGACTCCTAATGGGAAATGTAATGCCTCTATAGGATCCAGATGTGGGAATCTGTCAGGGATCTAAGCACACCGCGGGGACGTCTATGCATTGCGCGAGCATCCTTGATAAAAATGCCTCCACTGAAACTCAAAATAGGCACCAAGTGTGATGTGAACAATGGGCTTATGTAGAATTAAGCCTCTGCCTTTGGTTTTCTAAAGTGGAAAGGGTTAAAAGGGGAATTTACATTAGGGGTGCAAATTCGCTCCTATACATTTTTCCCCCACTTTAGCGAGCATGAGTAATGATGAGTGCTTTTGTAAAGTAGATCGAAGAAAAAGAAGAGTTAGAAATGTATACCTAAACCATCGAGGAAGAAGAACGTGATTTGGTGAACCCGAGAGTGCAGGGTCACAAGAGGACTTCATAGTTCCACAAAACTATGAAGCTAAAGAAAGAGCATATACTTAGGATGAAGAAGATGTTGGTCTTCGATCTCATATATATAATTGAGAAGAGAAAGATATAAATGAATGAAAGAGTGATAAAAGCAATCCCCGCTCGAGGAGGAAAACCCGTACCATCGAGTAAAAGTGATAAAAGCAATCCCCGCTCAAGGAAGAAAACCTATATCACCGAGTAAAAGTGATAAAAGCAATCTCCGCTCAAGGAGGAAAACTCGTATCACTGAGTAAAATTGATAAAAGTAATCCCCACTCAAGGAGGAAAACTCGTATCACCGAGTAAAAGTGATAAAATCAATCCCCGCTCAAGGAGGAAAACCCGTATCACTGAGTAAAAGTGATAAGATTAATCCCCGCTCGAGGAGGAAAACCTGTACCACCAAGAAGACAATCACACAAACCATCGTTAAGTTGAAAGACTTTCAAAGGGGTCACTCAGGAACCCTTCAAAAGGAAGAGGGTCCACTCAAGGGACACACTATTTGAAAAGTAAAGTCTAGTCATGTTGCCCCCAAGCTAGATGCAAAGATAGGTCTAGACAGGCTGCCCCCGAGCTAGACACAAGGAATTTTTTTGAGAGAAAAACTTTCAAAGAGGTCCCTCGAGGACCCTTCAAAAGAAAAGGGGGTCCACTCAATGGATTCCTCAATTGAAAGACATAGAGAAGAGGAGGGGGTCATTTAGAAGGATGTGTTGATGGTGTTTTCTGAACAACAACAACTTAGACATAATATGATATCCTATCTCTCTTGAAAGGTAAATCTCTATGGGAAAAGAGATAACCCCAAGGTCTCTAATGTCAAGTCTTGACAATGCAGTGAACAACTCAGTGATAAATGTGAAAATGCTAGTAATCACAAAGGGACCTTATTACGAGCAGAGCTGGATTTCAAACTTATCAAATGTCAGCAATAAATTAATACTTTCTAACTTGATACAAATCAGATAATAAAGAAATAGCAAAAGATAAAAGGTTCCAGAGATAATTTTAAGACTACTTCTAACCCTAAGATTGAAAATGCCAAAGGATAAAATGTTCAGAATGGACCAATCTCTCATAAACTATTTTCTACTTGACCCAGATGAATCTGCAATTCCACATAAATAGTGCAATCTTCTAAAGTATTGAAAGATTTTCAAATCATAAACATTCATTCAGTCAACCTTACAGCAATTGAGATGAATAAAATTTCACAATTGAACTAAGCACAAATATAAGTCCAGGCTAACTTTGCAAAGCAACTAACAATCAACTAACTACGAAAAGTATGGACTAGAGATCACTACAAACATTCCAAACATGAAACCCTAAGCATTTATCAAACAACCTAACTATGAACTCATAAGCAATTTAAAAGATGGAAGAACAAGAATCATGCTAGATGAACCACACAAGATAGATACCAAAACACAATATCTTCCTTATATTGAATCACCCAAGATTGCAACAATTCCAGTTCTGTATTACAATATTTGCTTGCCAATAAACCCTAACTTGGTCCACCTATCCTTCTATTTCTATCTTAAATCTCTCTATCTATATCTCTATCGAATGAGGCAACATGTCTTTTTTATAGAGAATCTATAAGATAGGCTGGCCCAAACTATAATTTACAATAAAAACATAACCTACAAGAGGTCGGCCAAAAGACATTCAAACATATGAAATGTGCCATTGGCACCAATTTCATCCAAAACCGCCAATGCATCTAAAGGGTTGGCCCAATACATGCAAATTAATGGGAAGCACAAATATCAATGTGACTCTATATAATCTCTTGATTCTTGTCTTTAGTTTTATCCTCCTCAGCATGTACGGCCAACAAGACCCTATCCAGCTCAGCAATAGGTGGCACAAGCAAAACCCTAATATTTCTCTCGAGAATTTTGATATCTTCCCTTGCTTGCTTAACTATACCATCCCAATCGGTTTTGTTGGTCAAATATTTGTCAATGATTGCAATGTATGTTGCAGCATCATCCAACTGATGTTCAGTAACTGACCCTTCGTTGACTGGAGAATACACATCTCTCCACCACTCTCTAATCTGCTCCAAACTAAGATGCTTTGGAGCAAACTTCTTTCTTCCAGTAATGACCTCAAAGAACAAAATGCACCTTTCATGAATGCTAGTCAAAGTATCCTCAATTTGCTTCTCCTGTTTGTAGATCTTTTTTAGGGCCTTCTGCCTCATTTGCAAGATTTCATACCATTCCCAAGGTTCGAAAACTCTTGGAAAAGGAAGAATCTTGTACTGTATTAACTTGTCCTCGGTGAACCCCATGACTGTTGTAGTTTTCTATAGCAAGAGGTTGGTATCCACATTATCTTGTGCCAATGCAGCTTTTAACCAATCAACCGACCTTAGTGCATCCCCTCTAGTGGATAATATGCTCTTGATGGCCTCATCTCCCTTAGCTTGGACACCCTGCAACCAAGTAACCGTAGCATGTGAAGTACCTTTCATCTTCTTCTTCCTCCTGGCCTTTCTCAACTTCATTTTTAGAGGCATGTTTCCTCTTCTTGGCAATAGGCTTCCTCTGTTTGACCACCTCCACAACCTTTTCAGCCTATGCCTCCCTTACCTGAATTCTGAAAGGAGAGTCCACCTTCTCCTTACCCTTTTGTTCGGGTTCAATTGAGGCCTCAGAAGTAGAATGAGACTCCAAGTCTCCCATCAGCTCATAGGTGCATGGAACACCTTCACTCTCTAGCTCCAGGATCTTGTGTTTCAACCACATTTTGGTGTATTTAATCACTTGCGCCATAACCTGATCTAAGTTAGTCTTTTCTTCCTCCAACCAGTCAACTTCCCCCACTGGTTTGTCTTTCACTGCCTCATATACATGACCCTAGATCACATTTCCATCTTCCTCAATCTGGTCCAGGATTGCCTTTACATTATACAGTCTTACCAAGTCCACTAGCAGTTTGGAAAAACTCTTCTTCCTTACCTCAAATTCATCAGCAAGGTTAATCCAGTAATCCTCAATATGAGGCTTATGGCTATAATCTTTGTTGGCCTTCTTCTGGGCTCTGCTAGTAACATCAAACTTTGATCTCTTGGAATGGAAAGAGAGCCCAAGAGTACCCATCTCCTCCTCCGAAGCATGAGTAGACTGAATGGAGGCACAAACTTCACCCATTCCTATCTTCAAAGGGAAATCATTCCCAAAACTTGTCTTGTGCATTTCTCCCTTTACTACATTGTCAAAGTCACAAATTTGTCTAGTGACTTCCAACAACACAACATGATCAGTGGGATATCTAGGGAGTCTGTAAGGAGCCCTTTGAAAACCATCAACCCTGATATATGAGAAGGTTGGGAACTAAATAAACCAAGCTCCATACCTTCCTATCAATTCTTTTGCCTTGTCTGAGATTCTTACATGCTCTGCACCTTGGAGCAATCTGGTGATATACATTGTGAAGGCATCGTTTGATCTCCTGTAGCTTCCACCAGTTAAGTGCAACTGTGGATACACTTCGTAGATAGCATCCTACCCAAAGATACCTCTAGTGCTCAATCCCTTATATGGATGAAGTCTTGCCAACGAGTACACTAGTTATGAAGTCATAGTAAAAGTCTTGGTTTGTAAGACACTGCATAACTGCTCATGAATCACAACACTAATGGCACCTACCCAGTGATAGTCAAATCCTTGCTCCATTCTAGCAATCACATGGAACATCCAAGTCTCAAAGATCCCTGCACTCCTTAATCCTACCAACCTACTGAGAAGGGTGATCACATTATAGTACTCCCTTTTGAACTTAAGCCTAAATAGTTGCTTAGGTAGCTTAGAGAAATGGGATTTAGGCTTCTCCAGCCAAGAGTTAATCAGCTGCTGAGACTTAACTATGTTTTCCTCATAATATTTCTTAGCCCCATCCTTGTCAAAAGCCACTACATGGGATCTGTCAGGCATGTCAAATGTTGCAGCAATGGATACCGAACTGAATCCTGGAAGAATCCTACCTTCAGGGCCAATAATTCTCTATGTACCCCTATCATAATTCCTGGCACACTCTAGCACTAGCTCATAACACTGCACCGCAGAAGGAAAGCCTGCCACATGAGCCAATCCGGAGTCCACCATTCTCCTTGACAATAGAGGAAGGTTAGGTGCTGACATCTCAACCTTGAATTCTTCATAATCCCACATGCCAACATTCGTGTTTGTAATTCCTGACCAAATTGAAGTCAACTTACTCTTAGGAACTCTGCTCCTCATATCTAACTTCACCTTCTCTGCACCAATAATGGCAGAAGCCTCTGCACTAGGATCCATTACCTTTCCCTTTCCTCATCCTACAACATTTTGTCCTGATCCGACCTACAAACACATAAAAGTAACATACAATTAGATCCATAAGAAGCAATGAGTGCAAAAAGTTATTACCTCAAAGTTCGGGATTTAGCCCCCCTGGCGGATTCTACACTGGGATGGAATTTTGGAAAAATACATACCAGGTGGATTCTAGTGAACCAAACATACAAAACCCCAAAATAACATTCAAAATCAATATCTTAACCAAAGAAAATAATTATAAACACTTAGCATAAGCTCCTTAAATCACTCAAATAATTTACCAAGAAACCCACCATCTATAACCATCAAATTTAGCATTTCCCCAAAACACCCGGAAGAATCCGCCAGAGACGGATTTTGGTGAGATTAACAATAGTTGTAACTAACTCGGGAAAAATGAAGGGACATGGACTATCCGGGAAAATCCAAATGGAACGGATTTTGGCGAACTCTAGATATAATAGTATCAAAGCTCAAAATCGGTAAAACGACCCGACCACAGACTTCGGGAAAATCTGGATGGAACGGATTTTGGCGAAACCAAATGAAATCCGGCAGAAAGTAAAAAAGGAAGAGGAGATAGAAAATTCGAGAAAATCCGGGGGAAATAGAATTCCACGAAGTCCTCGAAAACCCGAACCTATCTACATCTTCGGTACTTTCATCAAATCAATTCAAATCACTTCGGATCTATGTCAGAACTCCGAAACTAGTAAACCTAGGACCCTAAGAAATAAAACGTGAACTAAGGACACTCTTCATAGAAATTTGAAGAGGATTGGCCATGCCCTAGGTCGAAAACCCAAATATCCGCCATGAAAGCATAGATGACTTGCTAATATACCTAAATGGAGAGTATGAAACCACAGTAAGCCCATGCTTAAATAAAAAGGAACATCAGACAAAGACGCATACACTTGATAAATAGAAACGGACTGGTGCACCAAATAAAAACCACAAAATGCACAATGGTGACACGCATCCAGAGAAACCAGAAAACCTACCAAGGACTCCCCAGGCAAAATGAAGAAAAGTGATTGAAATCAAGAGAGAACAGGGCGTATTTACATACCATGGAAGTACAAAGGTTGTGATGAATGAAACCGATAAATGGCCGCTTGATGCAAACCGGATACAACCCACGCACTTCAAACGCAAACATTCAGTCCAAATGGCCTCCAAAATCTAGATATCCAGCAAACACAAGAACCTCAACACACAAGCGCAAATGATAGCAAATGCATAAACTCAAATGATCAATTACTTCTCAAAGAATCTATATAACAAAGCCCAAAGACCTCCACACAAATGCCATTAATGCGTTCGACAAGACAACCGCGACCACAAAGAACTTCGGGAATTCGACGTCACCAAGGATTTTGGGGATTCGACACTACCACGGATTTCGAGGAAATCCGGGATGTGCAGACTTTCCTGAAAGTAATGCAAAAGATCAATTTTGGACATCAGGAGGGAACCGAGAGAATCCAGCCCAGGCAAATTTTCCCGAAAACAGTGAAAAACCCGAGATAAAGCCAAAACTTCAGATTTTCAATACAGTTCAAAAGAATGCCACTTTAATTGGAAAAATGGTCATCAAAGCACAAAACCAAGCAAGAAAAACCTCCAGAAAAGAAGGGCCAAAACACCAAAGAGAAAAAAGAGGCTCCACACCTTCAGTGGGGCGTGTGTGCAAAAACTGCATAATAGGATGCACATCTCCAAAACAAGTTATCACTGCCCCCAATGTATAGGGGAGGAAAACCATGCAAGATACTTAGAACAGGATAGAGGTAAACCTTGATATCACTTGTCATTTGAGGAAGAGCTAGGTGCATCAGTAGGCACCTGAATCATTAAGTTTTTGTATTTTATCTTTCAAGGCCTTACATTCACTAGTGGAATGGCCAGGCACTCGATGATATGCATAGAAAGAATGTTTTACTTTATCATGCTTATGAAATTTCTTGCATGTAGGAGGAGGAAGAGTAATTAAGCGGGCTTTAAGAATTCAAAATAAAATATGCTCTTGCTCAGACAAAGGATGAGGAGTAGGAAGCAACCCTTTCTCTTGTAGAGAAAATTTTGACTAAGAAGAATAAGACATGAAGGTCGAAGACAACGGAGGATAGATCAATCCATGAGAACGAGGTTGAGAGGACATCACGTCAACGTTCAACCATGGTTTCTACTTAGATTGTTTATTCAAGCAACCAAACCCTAGATTACGCTTGTGAGGTGTGAATTCTATAGGGACCTGAATGCCTTGTTCATTACCCCCACAACCTTTATGCTCATAACTGTACTTAGAGACGAGCTTAAAGCCAGGGCCATAACGTGTTTGCAAATCATGAGAAGAAGGAGGATCCTCATAGAGAGCATTATTCTAGCAAGGGGGAACATACTCCTCCATGAGACCATCATCATTCTTCTTGATAGGACTTTCAGCATTATCCTCTTTAGCAGAGGTTTAATTGTCCTCCTCAGAAAGAGGATCAATACTAAGAACATTACAATTCGCATTCACATTATCTCATGATCCAAAAGACTGATCATCTTTGATAACAAGTGTGAATGATGTCATCGAAGGATCTAAGTGGATCAGGTCGACCTTATATTCCTAAATGAAGGAATCTGTAAAGTCTAAAGGACCCCAATCATCACCAAGACACACATTCTCTTGAAAAAAAGTAGAAGGAACATAATTAGGATTTATTGCTTCAGAAGGATCTTCTTTAGGGACATTTATCTCAAGAGTATCCTTTGTAGTAAGTATTGCTAGAGTAAACATCGACACACTGGAAGACACTAAAGGGATAAGAGTAGGCACACAACTAAAGCTCGACCAATAGCTGCCATCTCACATAAGTGCTTAGCATCAGGGTCAGCCTTAATTGTGACTACTCAATTATTACAAATGAACTTAATTGATTTATGCAAGGTAGACAAGATTGCACCCATAGCATGGATCCATGGTCTACCAAGAATAAGGTTATAAGGTAACTTCTCCAACATAACATATACAAGAGTGGGTACAGTAATAGGTCCAAGCTGCAAAGGTAATACTATTGTGCCTAAAGCTTGTCTCCTAACATTATCGAACCCATGGATGATGACAGAAGAAGCGTTAATAGAAGATTGATCAACATTAATCTTAGGAAATAGATCAATGCTACATACGTTAAGTGTCGAACCAACATCAACGAGAGTACATCTAATACCAATCTTATTAATGTTAACTATACTCATTATAGGGTCCACTTGCTTTTGTACTTCCAGAGGTGGGAGTTCATGTGGATAGAATGTAATATTTAGCGAATCTACATTAATATATGCTAACAATGCATCAACATCTATCATCCTAGAAGAAGAAGGCAAGAGGATCCTTTGCAAGGCTTCCTGAAGCATACCTTGATAAATCGGGGCAGATTGAAGAAAGTCCCACAGTGATATCTTAGCCAAAGTGACAAGATTGTTATCACCGGGTGCTTTAGTCGTAGGTTCAGGTGCTTGAGGAATTTTTAGTTGTTTATTCATTCTAGTATCATAGGTATGGGCTACCTCTCTATAAGAGGGAGCCTCAAAAAGATCAAGGGAATCACTATCAAATGGGACACCATCAATGGAACAAACCCTTTCACGAGAAGAGCTAGCTGGAGTCATGTAAATGATCGGTCTCTTAGTCCTTTGAGGGGCAGCAAAGACATAGATTACATTTACTGAATCATCACAACTAGTAGAATGATTATTTGAATACATGTTCTCAACATCAATCCAAACAGGATCAAGTGTGGAAGGAGATTCATCATGCACTAATGCATCATCTCTAGAGGAGAGTGCATTAGGATAGATATGAAATTCACCATTCACAAATGCATCATCTCTAGAAGAGAATGCATTAGAATGCGTAGAAGATTCATCATTCAAAAATGCATCATCTCTAGAGGGGAATGCATTGGAATGAAGAGAAGGTAGAGTAGTGTTAAGAAAGGTATCAATGATTTTGTCTTCTTGCAACAAAATATCCCCCAAAGTAGAAGGAATTTCATGAGAAGTATCAAAGACACTGAGCGACATAGGCAAAGCAAAGTCACCATCACATGCATGAAATGGAATATCATTCACATTTTGAACAAAATTAGATATAGAACTAATAAAAGAAGATATTAATTACATTCATTACGATTTTTTTGGTATTTTCTATGTTCTAGTAATTTGCATTTTCGGAGGTCTTAGGAGCAGAATTTGGGGTTGGAACTTGCGATGGTTCCTAAATTTTGATCACCGAAGGCACTAGTATTTTAGGGATTGAACTAGTTCTATAGAAGACCTTTCCAACAGTGCAAATGGTTCTAAATTCTGAGCACCGAGTCAAAATTTATGACCCCACCAAGTAGGGGTAAGTAAATTCCCAGTTTTTGAAAAAGGCATTCTTCACTTCGAGTTCACCAAAATGTAGAGAAGGGGGATTTTCTACTCATGAGTTCTCTTCACTCGGAGAGCCTCATAGGGAGAGCTGCCTTAAACTACCTCAAAGAATAGAGGTGAGAGTTCTAGAACCAAAAAGAGCCGGTCACAAAGATTCTCTGGACAAATTGTCAAGCTCTCGGCCAAAGGATGACAATGCAAAACACAGATGACAGTGCAGCACGCTGGTGTTCCTGAGGTGCACTGGCATCTCATACAGACCAAAGAGCAAGTTTATCATAGAAAATGACAAATTGGCTACTCGCATGTTGATTGCTAAGAACTTCTAGAAAGTGATAAAGCTGAAATAGACTGAAATAGAAATGATAAAGATAAGGAGAAGAAGGGAAAGGAAATTCTTACAACCATGCGAGTGATGAAGTTTCCAACATGTGAACGTCTTCAATACCTGCACACAAAAGAGAGAGAAAGTGTTGGGTCTATATAGGGGTTTTCCTTAGTCAAACCCCCATTTTGGTGTTCCCACCTCCACAGACAACTAGATAGATAGAGAGAAGAGTAGAAATGAAGTAAACACAAAAGCACTACAAAACAGTGTTATGCTACTCAACCAAATGATAGAGGAGAGGAGTGAAAGCTTACCACCTCCACCCAAAGCACTCAAGGCTAGTGGGGGAGAAAATGAGAGGAACTCAAGCCTCTGCTGCAATGATGTATGTTCCACACTTGCTCTACTGAAGTGATGGAGTGTTGATGTTGCTGCTATGAAGTGTAAAGTGTTGCTTGAGATTGAAGAGATGGTGAAGAAGCTGTTTGGAGCTTGTGGAGAGATGAAAAGATATGGTCCAGCCATGAAATGAATGAAGGTGAGTGGATTTGAAGGAAAGGGTGAAGAAAACGGTCATATTTGGGTCGGTCGGCTGAAGAGGGTGTTACAAGTTGACTCCCAATGGGAAATATAATGCCTTTGTAGGCTCTAGATGCGGGAATCTATCAGAGATTTAAGTACGCTACACGGGTGTCCTCGACATAAATGCCTCCACTGACACTCAAAATACGCACCAAGTGTGATGTGAATAGCAAGCTTATGTAGAATTAAGCCTCTACCTTTGGTTTTCTAAAGTGGAAAGGGGTAAAAGGGGAATTTACATTATGGGTGAAAATTCACTCCTATACACTTATTAAGAGATTTCACAGCAAATATAGGTGGATACCTATCTTTAAATTGGTATCACTTGATCTTGAGGACCAAATATGGCTAAAAAATGAAGGTGTTCTCTAAGCCCTTGTATCTAGAACACATAGTTGATTATGTCATGATGAATTTTTAATCATCACACACATCTTTCCCGAAGAAGGAAATGTATTGCATAGAAATGATTGAAGAAGGAGTGGCTAAAAATAGGAGCTCAAAAGAAGAAGTCTTAATTAATGAATTTATGAGGAATGACCCATTTAAAAAAATTGATGCCACCGAACTTGGGACTTATGTAATCCATGATGATGAACAATCCATCCCTAAGATCATGAAGAATAAGGAAGATCAAAGCAATGAACCTGAAGTTGAGTCTAGTTTATGAACTCTGCATTTTGATGGTACAAAATACAAAACTAGCTCTAAAGTTGGCATCCGTTTTCTATCTCCTTCTAGGAAAGAAACCCTCAACTATTTTCACTTTTAGTTTTTTTGCACAAACAATGAAGCTGAGTTTGAATCCTTGGTCCATGAATTTATTCTTGCTAAGTGCATGGGTGTGAAATAGCTAAAGGTGTTTAGAGACTTTGAACTAGTAGTGAAACAAGAGGAACTATGGTTGCAAAGAAAATTTGCATGAGATCCTACCGCCATAGGGTTTGGGATTTAATTGAAGAATTTTGCCTTAAATATTTAAATTATCCGAAGGTCTATGAATGCAAAAGCAAACAAAATTATAACTAGTAGTTGGTTCATAGTTTGATCCAATAATCAAAATGCTAACAAATGAGAATGTCGTGCAGGTGATTATCAAAACAAACAAGTTTTTGAGAGTGATACTCAAATTTTCATGTTCCTCCAATAGTCATGTGAGTTTTCAGTGTAATTGTAGCCAAATATTGAAGAGGCATACAAATATCAAATCATACAACTCAAGTCCAACAAACTTCCGAAGGGATTGATCACCCTAGAGAATTCGTTTGATTTCAATGATGTGAGGAATGATTTTTGAAAACAAAAATGATTACTTTGAACTTTATGTAGGAGTTGGACAAAAATTGAAGGTGGGGAAATAAGTCTTCCAAAATAATAAGGATCGATTGGTATCATTCTACATAAATTATGAAGGGTTGTGGCCTAGACCTATGGCAACCTAAAGGGGTATGACCGCAAGGTGATCTAGCACACCATAGATTTGATCGAGTAGGCTAAGTCAATCAACTAAAAGGAGAGGCTAGTAAATCTAAACATTGAGTCTCTTGTGGCTCAGGAGCTATATACCCCATCAAGCATTCAACATCGATGTCTAACCTAGTCCCTACAAGAAAGAAAAATGGTGAAATCAACCTCTGTGTGGATTTTAGGGACTTGTAAAACGTGTCCCTGAAAGACCACTACCACCTTCACTCCATGGAGCATATCCTCCAAATAGTTGTGCAAGCATAGAGATGTTTCTTTACTCGATGGTTTCTCAGGCTATAACTAGGTATGGGTTAAAGAAGAGGTCCAACATAGAACCACTTTCACTACGAAGTGGTGAACCTTTGCGTATGCGAAATTACCTTTCAGCCTCTCCAATGCAGGAGGTACTTTCTAATGGGCCATGGACATAGCCTTCCAAGGCCTAATCAACATAAGAATCATAATCTATTTGGATGATCTCACAATATTCTCCAAGAAAAGGAGGATCATTTTGATCACTTGGAGAAGATTTTTTAAACATGCCAAGAATTCAAGGTATCCCTCAACCCCAACAAATGTGTCTTCAGAGTTTTGTAAGGAAATATACTAAGATATGTGGTATCCAAAGAAGGTATCTCCATTGATCTAGAAAGAGTGCAATCCATCAAGGACTTTTCCCTACTAATAAACAAAAAGGGAGTCCAATATTTCCTAGGAAAGATCAACTTCACCAGTCGGTTCATGTCTGACTTCACAAGGCTATTAAGGCCCATCACCCTAATGCTAAATAAGGACCATAATTTCAAATGGACCAATAAAGGGAGGATATAATTTAATAGGATTAATGAGGCAATATCCACTGCCCCCCGTGCTAGTCAATCCTAACTTCTCTAAGGAATTTGTCATGCATGTTTACAAGAGTGAACATAGCGTGGTAGTCATGTTAACTTAGAAGGAAGATGAAGGAAAATGTGAGAACCCCACTGCATTCTACTCAAGAACCCTATAGGGATATGAAACTAAGTACAACTTCATTGAAAGGTAGGCCTTCACCATTGTCAAGGGTGTCAAGAAGTTCAAGCACCTGGTGGCGAGGAGTAAGATAATGATATACATTGTGCATCCCAGTGTCAAAGAATACATCATGGAAGTAGAAATCATAGATAAAAGAGCCAATTGGATCACTAAGATCCTAGAATATGATGTTGAAGTCAGATTGACAAAGGTGATTTAAGGGAGGGGACTTTGTGAATATTTGGCCCGATGCACAGATATATCGACATATGAGAAAGATACACTAGAAACAGTTTTAGTGAGCCAGTATGAAACTGTTGGGTCTTGGGTCACCAATAGATCCCACTTTATAGTGGCTAGTCGATACCTAAATGCACTTCTTGCACACAAGAGAAGATTGTACAGATTGCAAGGAGCTAGTTGTATGATAGTTTAGGGAGTCCTTTTCAAAATGAACTTCAATGGGATCCTCCTCATATGTGTTAACAAACACCAAGCCAAAAAAATCCTACATAATATGCATTTCAACCCTTCATGTGGCCACTTATTAGTGAAAATAACAACAATTAAGATCATGTGCACTAGGTACTACTGGCCAACCTTATTTTAGGATTGCTTTCAAGTGGTAAAAAGTGCCAACAATTTCATTTTCATAGGTAAGTGGAAGAATTCAACCATGTCATTGAAACCAATAGTGACTGATGAGCCTTTTACATAGTAGGGATTGGATTTCATTGGGATGATCAATCCCATGTCTAGTACAGGCCATAAGTGGATACTTACAGCCATGGATTACTTCACTAAGTGGACTAATGTTGCTCCTTTGAAGGAAGCAACTGAAAAGGTGATCCTCGACTTCCTAGAAGAGTTTGTAGCAAGGTTCAACCTTGGAAAGAAAATCATAATAGACAATGCAAGGGCCATTTTCAGGTCAAGGATTTTGGAATTTTCACTCAAAAATGGTATTTTCTAAAACCTCCATCCAGCTACTACTCGCAAGGGAATGGATTGGCCAAGTTGACCAATAAAAACCTTCTAAGTTTAATTAAGAGAATGGGCGCAAAACAACAGAGGGAGTGGCATAAACATCTGAAGACGGTGTTGTGGGTCGATCAAATTAATCCCAAGAAAATACTAAGGACACCTCCTTATGAATTGGTCTACGAGAAAGAAGTGATGATGCCCATTTTGACAGAAATCCTTTCTCTATAGTTATTGAAAACTCTTAAAATAGAGGAAAATAGAGCAATAAAAGTCAAGTTAGTGGAATTACTCGACCCCTAGGAAGCAAGAGAGGAGGCCAATGATGCCATGATAGGCCACTAGAAAATAGTGAAGAAGTGGTTTGACAAGAAATCGTCCAACCCAGGTTTCAACTTGGGGGACATGATTCTAAAATATGAGGAAAGGGCCACAAGACTAGTTCAACTTGCAAAGTTCAACTCATTATGGGGAGGAAATTTTTTCATTATTTCCTTTTGAATTTGCATAATCAATTTGAAGAAGAAATTTTATTTTGTGACTTCATCGTTATGTGCAAGGAGTGGAGAATTGGGCACTGATAGGTGAAAAATTCAAAATTCTCTGAATTGTATGAAATTTAGCGTGTGAACTTGGGATGATGTCCCCAAGATCTTTGTAAAATGATTTTGTTCCAGCACTCAGAAATTTTGAAAAATTAAACTATTTGTAGACCGGCAACACACTTTTGGCATTAAAAATGCAAATCTCTAGTGTTAATTTCTCCCAAACAATAAAAGATATAACCTTGATTATTTTTGCACATTTGACATATTACCTCCAAGAATGGCTTTGCAAAAGGATTTTACTTGATTCTTTGTTTATTTTTCAGAAAAAAAATTCAAAATTGCCCATGGAGCCTTAAAACAACGATTTGGTGAAAACTTGGATTTTTGCAATTTTGATCAAATTTCTAGATTCTTGCTACTGAAAGACTCCTGAAAACATCAATGCAAACCAAAACACACACCAAAATTGAAAATTCAACTGAAATATTTTAGGGTGATATAGGATCGCGCCTGTACTCGAATGCTTCTACATCAGAATAGGAGAAGTGACTCAATTTGTTACAACTTTGAATCCTCCTAGTTAGAAATTGCCACCTTTTTTTGTGACACAACTACCTCCTATTAAATTGTGCAACCACCCGCCACCTTCGATCAACAGGTAAATTTTTCTCCCCCTCTCCTTCCTCTTGGATCTTCTTTCTTTGTTCCTCCACCATCCACCATGGTTTCATCGCTTTCCACCCCTCTTCTTCCATCCACCACACAAACAACCATCATGGCATAATTTTTTGCCATACCTCTCTATAGTCTCTGACCCATCTCAAGTTCCACTTTACTCACTCACCACCTCATCCCTAGAGGAATAATCTATGTTACTTCACAGCCTCAAGTGACCATTCCTTTTGGATTTCCAAAAAAATCCCCCTTTGTGGGGTAAATTATTCAAGCTCAAGAGTAGTTCCATCAACAATTAGAGACTACAAATAAATCTCGAGAGGCCCAAGTAGAGACAAAAATAGAAAAATCAGCCAAGGCCTCGATGATGCCACATATGAAGACTTTCTTTGATCATCCACAATAGGCCTTGATGATTTCATACATGATACCCACATTGATCAATCGTCAAGAACAAATTCTACTTATGGATTACTCAACCTATGTTTTTGGCCTAAACCAAGTATCTAGGAAAGGCCACTTGACAAAGTGGAATTAATGGAAGAAACACAAAAGGCTGTCATGATAGACTACCTTAAGTCAAGTCATTGACTAGAGAGGAAAGATCAGGAGATCACAAGAACGAAAGCCATGATCAACCACCTCAATGTAGGGGCTAAAGCCAAAGACACAAAGCTCATGAAAATAAGATTCAATTTACAAAGTTGCATCACTACTGAGAGCTTCCAATTGGAAGCTAGAAAAAGAGCTCAATTAGAGATCCAGGTAGTGGAGTAGAAGGCTAAGATCTAGAGGGTTTGAAAAAATAAAAAATAAACCATAGAAAATAATTTTCAACAAAAGTAAATCAAGCTTTTGTAGGCTCAAAATATTCTTCTAGACTCCATGAGCATGCAACAATAGATATAACAACAAATGTAGTAGGAGTCCTAGTCTAGAGACTAAGAGATTCAATAGTTAAAGAACAAGCTCGCTGCCCATTCCCAGATCGTGGACATCCTCACAATGGTCCAAAAATTATATGTATCATGTTGAGAGAGGATACAAAAAATGGTATCACACTTGAAGCTAACACTTGGATTCATCATTGACTCACGGTGATTATGTGCACAAGTGAGTGTGTCTATGGAGCAAGTGCTTGCCTTTGTTTTCCTAAAGGTTCAAGATTGACAGGTTCTAGATAAAAAGATATATAGTGTGGCAAATGAGACACTACAGGCAGTGGGGATTGCCAACTAAAGGTAGGTGATGGCCAAATTTAATGAATTCCTAGGCTGCAATAATGTAGCATTACAGTGGAAAGCATATCTAGATGCCTTAGAGTGAGTGGTTCAGAAATGAAGGGACACATTGAACAACTAGTCCAATTAGGACTCCCCTCCTCATTCCTCTTCGACAACATGACCCTCTCTGGGGAAGGGATCAAAGGGTTGTTGGTCACAAAATAGAATGACTAGGCTTTCTTTGTGAACCTAAGGTCAGAAGCCAAATGTCTTTGAAGTGAAGGCTATTTTACAACCCCTTGCCCAACTCGAGTTTGAGATGTGAGTGGTTGTACAAGGGTTTATCAATTTATCCTTTAAGGAGATAATAGACCTAGACATAGATTTTGAAGCTCTGAAGAAGAAGACTCAACCTTCAGAAGATGAATGGACACCTCTGAAGGATGTCCTTCAAAATTTGTAAGTGTTGTGGGCTTTAACTTTTTAGTTTTTCTTCTTTTTGTGTGAACTAGAGATTTTGGGTTCTTCCATCCATAGGTGAATTCCCCTTGCAAGATGCTAGAATTGTGGATCCGATCCACACTTTTGAGTCATGAGCTATTGGCTTCTTTTTGCTCAAAGATTGGGGCATAGTGTATCAACTTTCTCTTTTTCTTTGGGACCCTTCGCAAATTTTGACTAAGTGTCAACTTCTCCTACTTATGCCACATGGAGCCTCCACACTCATCCTTCACAAGGGAATTCTCAACACCCTTTAGGAATAGCATCAAGATTCCACATGGTTTCTTTAGTGTTTTCATAAAAAAAAATTGAAGGGAACTTCAAAGAAAGCAAATCCCCACATGGCATTGCCACATGCTTCAAAGAGAAAAATAATTCCCTTTGTCGAGAAATGATGCACCATTGATCGAGAAGGATGGCCCCTTTTCCCAATGGAGGATTCAAGGGTAGCTTGAGTGGGACATGTTTTGAAATCTAGATATTATTGGGCATTAAGGTTGCATCATATTCAAGATCTATAGATCATCCATGTGTGTGATCTGAAGCACTCCCTTTAGTTATTGTAGCCTCATCATGAGAATGAGTACTAGGATCCAAGTGTCTTGCATGGCTCCATATGTCATTTTTCCTTTGCATTGTGAACTCTACCACACAAGAGCCACTTGGCCTATATATTTAGGACTTTTATCTTTTGTAAAGGGGAAAGCAGTTAGTTTTTTATAACTATTACCAAAGAGATCAACATTGTGATAATTTTAGTTTTTAATAGGAATAGCAACATATCTTGTTTTCCTTTCTAACACCTTGGTAGGTTCCCCTCATGGGAAGGATTGAATGGATTATACTATGCCTTTGGGCCTTTGTATTTTGTTCTCCACCCAACAATTAAGATGATGTGGTGTTTTGTGTCAAATTGTGTGGAATCAATAACTATCTGCTATTTTTTTCTTGTCTTATATAGTGTAAGCTTTTGTTAAGTGTTGTATACTTTAAATCATGCATATGATCCTTTAAATTGGTTGTGATGTTTTAATAGTTTTAATTTATATTATGCAAATGTTAGAAGTGGATATAATAGTAATATCAATGCATCACCTTAGTTAGCTTTCATTTTAGTATCTTTTTCTTTTCTTTCTTCCCCTTTCCCCCAAACCATTTGAAGAGTCGACTTCTAAAATCTCAAAGGTCGCTTCATAAACAACAATTTTAGTCCCACGTCTGTAAAGCTTCCTTTAGGACGTTGCTTGCTGAGAGCGAAGGTTTTAGGCATCAACACATACATCTTTGTTAATATATTTGATGATAACCTACCTAACATTACTATAGTTACATTAAAAGCATGATTTATTATTCCTTCAATAAACCTTTAGCTATCAATAGATCAAAAATAGGAAATCATCGACCTTTTAGATGCATGAGATCCTTATTTGTATGAGGTGTATTAATAAATTTGTATCATCCATGTGTGTTGGAGACCACAACTTTACTTTTGTATTTTACAGGAATACAAGAATGGCTCTTTTTTGTATGTGAAATATCAAGAACTTGTTGACCCATTAATGCCCATCCAATAGTACGTCATTTTCCTTCTTCCATTATAAAAAATCTCCATAATGCATGAACCATTGTATATCTTCTACTCATGATTGATGATTAGGAATATTTGGCATCTCTTTTATGAACATGCAAACCACCATTCCAACTTGGCACTAAATATCTAATGGTGTACAAAGGAAAAGCACCAAATTTATCATATATCAAATGTTGCATGGTAATGCCATGTGTCTCTTTTTTAAATGAGATCAAACCCACTAACTTGCTAAGTTGTTATTCTGATCATTTTTAAAATGTCAAGTCCTAATGTGAGATGCTAAAATGATGCAATAAGAAAGAACTAACATAAGAAAAGGGCACCTCAAAGATTAGCCTAATAAATAGATAACATGAAAGCAAGATAAACAAATTGATTATTGATTGTTATACCTTCATGCTACTTCTTCCTTGGTTGGCCCTTGCTATTTGGATGTCTTGTGTGCTCCTTGGATGGCAATGGAGTGAAGTAGATGCAAGATGCAAGATGGATTTGATGAGAAATACTATAGAAAAGCTAAAATGCGGCAAATGAAAATTTGGCAAGAGTTTGGTAGCAAAAGACTTGATATGCAAAATAGGAGAAATGAGGGGGTATTTATATGATAATTGGAATTCTCTAGAGAATTCAACAGTTGAGATTCATCCAACAAGATCAATATGAAGGGCTATGGTGAGTTGAAGACTAACAAGCCCTCACATCTTGACATGTGGAATGTGAGATGTCTAGGGTGAAATGAGGTGGAAATAAGGTGGAAGAGAAGTACATGAGGTGGATGAAGGACAAGTACCTGTGAGGTACTTTGGGGGATGAGAAGATTTCCTCAAAAAGGAACTTCTTGTCCCCAAATGAGGATGAAAGAGACATTTGAGGAATTTTAGAATTCCTCAAAAATATCAATGGGAAAAGGGGAAGTGGTTGGAAGAATAAATGTAAATTAAAAATTTACTTTCATTGGAGAGTTTATTGGGTAAAAGAAGGTCTCCAAAAAGTTGGAGATCTGTCACATGTGGGTGATGTGACAAGTCCAAAGTTCTAGAAGTCCTTGGCACATGTAAAGTGACAAGTCAAGCCTTAGAATCTTGCATGGGGATGGGGATGACTTTGGAAAGACAAAAGTGAATTAAAAATTCACATGGGGAAGAGAGGAGTTTTGGGAAAATAAATGTGAATTAAAAATTCACATGAGAAAGAGAGTCCAAGATAAAAATGGTAAGTGGGAAGGTTGACCAAAAAAGGTAAGCTAAATGTGGTTAATGATTCTGATTAAGGTTGTGCAAACACAGGATTAGGATAATAATGAGAGACTAGAGGCAAGTGTGAGATTATCGAGGATGTGACACTTAATCAAGATTAAGTGATGCACATCCTAATCACATATTAATTAATTTAATCTGGATTAAAAGAGGGTTATGGAGGATGTGACAAGGAGAGAGAAAAAGGGGAATTAAAAATTGATTTTAATCCAAATGGGTAAAAAGACTAAATTAAATAATTTTTCATATTTATTTAATTTAGAGAAGAAAAGGTGTAAGGTAAAGTATTTAATTATTCAATTACATACTTTAGGAACCTTAGGCAGAAAATGAAATAATGATTAAATAATTTATTTAATCATTATTAATGACATAGATGGATAGAGTAGACGATTTTGACCATGTGGAAGTGGTCAAATTTAGATGTCTACATTTTTCCCCTCTTCGAAGTACCATTAGAATAACCATGCTTCAAAGAAAAGAAAGTGTAGATGACTTGATAGAGGAAGTAATCGGAAGATGATGCCCCAGCGTGGGGAGGAGGACCCGAGTTGTCCAATTAGAGGGGAATGGATGAAGATTCCCCAATCCTGGAAGGGATTGATTACAGTAGGGAAAATTGGTAAATTTGAAGCGTATGCCCCCTCGAGAGGGTGACGGGGGAAAAATAGGGGTCCCAGATGACATCTCGATAAGAAGAAATGGATGGTATGGTTGGAAAGAGGGCAAAAAATTAGGCAAGTTTGACAGATGGGGGAAAGATGAGAGATGAGATGATGAAAGGGGATATGAAAATGATGATGTAAAGTGATGAACAAAATATTATGATAAGCGATTGAAGATAAAGGTGAGCACAAATGGAGTCGACGACATAGACGATGTTTCCCCCAGTCAAGCAACAAGCCAGGTTGGATGGATGGATGATGGAGTGTTGTTTGATAAGGAAATGATACATCCCAAAACAACACAAGGATGGGGAAGGATACATCCCAATGAGAGTGTTATTGATGAGGGAAGGATACATCCCAAAACAAAACAAGGATAGGGAAGGATACATCCCACTGATGATGAGGATGAGGATGATAGCATTGTTGATGAGGGAATGATACATCCCAAAACAACACAAAAGGATAGGGAAAGATACATCCCGCTGATGATGATAATGATAGCATTGTTGATGAGGGAATGATACATCCCCGAAACAACACAAAAGGATAGGGAAAGATACATCCCGAGGATGAAGAGGATGATTTGATCAAGGCTTGTAGCAAGGTTGGGAACAAGACCAAGAGTGGGATGAGATGATTTGTGCTAGATTGAATGGAGTAAACGGTATGTGGATGCAAGATGATTAAATGAAATGATGGGGGACAAGATGCTTAGAATAACCTATCGATGGTATTCTAAGAAGATTGAAGAGATGATGATAAGAGATTGGATGGATAGGGGAGAGAAATGGATTATGGATTGGTGAGGGATTTTGATGGATGAGAGGATGAGGGATTTTGATGATGGATTATGGATTGGTGAAGGATTTTGATGGATGAGAGGATGAGGGATACATGCAAGATAATGGAATTGAAAATGAAATGAAATCCTAATGCAATTTTCCATCTTTGGAGCACTGATTTTTGCTATAGCATAAGACATCGGGCGTCAAGGTATGTAAACCAAGACGCATTAATGTCTAATGCATAAAACAAACACAACAAACATGAAGGCTATCCCAACACCCCAAAGTCGTGATGACTTTGGTCAGGCACGGTATTGGAATAACCACAAGCACAAAAGAATGCCCCAACATAACACAAGACCTCAGGGATCTTGGTGGGTACTACGTGGGACAACCAAGAAGACATAAACAAAGAAATGAGCAAGATATTCCCCTATGTTGACTAATCAAAGCACACATAATGGATCAAGGCGACCATGAAAAGTGATGATAGGGAGCTCAAATGATAAACAAAAGCCAAAAGCATCAAAAGATCACAATCAATTTCAAATGTCCTTTGCCATAGGATCAAAATGATGGATGGGGTTGATGAGGTCTGTTAGGAAGGATACATCCTATTGAGACTAATGATGCATAGTAAATTAAAAGATCAACATGACGTAGGATATTCAAAACCAATTGGATCTAAGGATACAAGTGGATCTTTTTTGTTGAGGAGCAGCTAGATAAGAGCATACTTGATGACATGACAAGATGATAGGACGAAAAGACAACAAGAAAACAAGACTAACACACCCTAAAGACCTAGGGGACACAGGACCGACACACCCGAAAGACCTAGGGGTTTGAGGGTTGATCAAAGATCAACCTTGCCTATGTGAAAGCGTAGATCCTTCGTAGTTCGATAAAAGGCCATGGATAAAAGAAGAAAGAGGATCCTGGAGACCTATGATGGATGCTGAAAGACATGATAGATACCCAAGGGGTAGACAAAATTATTGAGCCTTTCCTATGGGAGAGCGCAGGGGAAATGTAGCTCAGTACAAGGCCAAAGACAAAGGATCGAGGAGGGCAAGACAGACAAAAAAAAGAGCCCCAGGGGTGGATCAAATGATCGACCTTGCCTATGTGAAAGCGTAGGGGAAACGTAGTTCGACAAGAGATCAACAATAGACAATGGATAAGGGATGATGAGATGACCAAGATAAATGGATGGAGCGGATATGATGAGCCAGGATAGGCCATGTGGATGGGATGGTCGATATGTTGGATGTGGGTTATGCGAAGCTCTGGAATGGGATAGTGATCTAGATTATTAGAATATGAATTGGGAGGATGAGAGGATGTATAAATTAATGATGAAGAGTGATAAGATATCAAAAAGATGTAGGAAATAGATAGGAGGGACGAATTAGGATGTGAATGGCATTGAAGTGCATGCGGGTAGCCTAGAGCTAGATACCAATGACAAGGGATGAAGAGATAGGAGGAAAATAGAGGGAAAGGGATGGATGGATAAGAAGATGCGAGGATAGGTGAATAGATGATGGATAGATGAGTTATGATGATTGAGAGGATATTAGAAAGATGTAAGGCTAGGATAAGAGGATAGAGGAAGGGGGTAGATAAGGATGAAAGGATGAAAAGGACTAGTTGATGAGAGTATAAGAAGATATGGACTTGGTAGATGGAAGGGATGATTGGATGGATAAATGGATGGATAAATGGATGGGGAGGTAAGGATGGGTAGGATGGGGAGATGGAGAGGATTACTTGGCGGAATGGATGGATGATGTCTCCAAGGAACCAATTGCAAATAAGGAGATGCCCCCACTCTAGATGTGTCATGCATGATGAGGCAAGAGGAATAGCAAGATGGGTGGATAAGGGAGTGAGATGGGCAATGGAAGATAGATAGAGGTGGATAGGATGCATGGAAAATGGAAGATAGAGAGAGGTGGATAGGATGCACGGATAATGGAAGATAGAGAGAGGTGGATGAGGAATATGATAGTGTATGGATGAGGGGAATATATGCCAAGAGGTGTCCAAAGCATGTATATAGGTTTTCCCCTACATTTATCAAGATCACAATGAAGATGGAGGGAGTGGGATAAATGGGATAGGATGGATAGGATGCGGAAGATAGGTAGATGTAGGAGATGGAGGAAAGCAATGCGTAAGTGGATGTTGCCTCCAATTGTGGAAGGAGACTAGATGGGGAATTTACGCATGATGCCTATTTGCTAGGTTTTCATCCTGGTACTTATCTAATGTGCTTGTTTGCCATGTTTTCACCATTGGATGAATGATTTTCTCTTTACTATTTAAAAAAAAAAAAAAATTTAGGTATTTTTTGGTTTTTTTTGAACTAGGATGTGGATGAAGATGGATAAAGATAGGGATATGGATATGCAGATTTGGAGGACATTTGATAAGGAGATGGAGGAAGGACACAAGCATCAAGTTCCATATGAGGTAATAAGAGCCCATGTGTAAAGTGACCAGTGGATGTTGCTACAACCTTAGTAGAAGAAATGAATTATGCAAGAGGATGAATCAAAGGGGTTGGATGGGGGAGATAGGGGGGATAGTGGATGGGGTGTTGAAAAGTGTATGGATGGAATGATGGAGTGGATGTGTGATAGTGGAAGGTGTTCAGGACCAACATTGGCACATGTGGTGGATGTGAAATGAGAGGAGGGTTGTTGGTTGGAGAATGTGGTGATAATGGAGGCATTGGGATAGTGAAGTTTGGGACATAAGGACCCAAAACAGATTTAGGAGATGGAGGATGTGAATTATTAGCTTTGGGCATAGCAAATTTGGATGTCATCATGGATTTTTCATGTGAAGGTATTGCACCTTTTTTCTTTGGGATCCACATGGTTTTTATTTTTGCTTTGGTGGGCCTTTGTGGCCTTTTGGATTGTTTTGGATTTTGGACTTGATTTTTCTTTTCTGCAAAATGTCTTTTGAAGGGGACATGAGGAGCTTTAGATTCATGTGAACATTTGGATTTATACATTTTTGCTTTGGCATCCAAAGTGCTTTTAGTAGCAAGGGGATAGATGTGAGGAGATGGATGATGTGGAGCGATGGAGGTAGGGTTATAGGGATTACATGTAGATGGAGAATGTGTAGGTATGTGCCTTTGTTGATCCTAATTAGGAGTTATGAAGGTAGGATTTTTATGCTGTGTACGAGCGAGAGGGGGTGGATGAATAAAAGGATGAATAGGATAAGGTGGAGAGGGTGATTTTGGGATATAAGGACCCAAAATAGACTGTGTATATGGAGGATTTGTGGTGTTTGATGGAGGGATATAAGAACCCATAGTAGATGGAGGATGAGCAATGATGGATAGAGGGACATAAGGACCCAAAATGGATTTAGAGGATGAGGGAGGAAGATGGACAATTTTTTTGAGGTAATATGATGGAGGAGGGGGGATGGCGGAAAATGACTTGGTAGAACAATGGAAAGTACCTCTTGTGCCTTTAGAAGAGGATCGTTTAGGATGTACGGAGGTTGTACCAACATCTTTAGAGTGTGGGTTTTGGGAGATATATCCAAGACCATGTGTGCTTGGATGTTCTTTGACTTGAATGGGCTCTAACATTCCTTGCTCATGAAGGCCTAAACCTTTTCCTTGATAGATCATGTTTTCGAGCATGTGATCTATGGTAGGATTCTTATTCTTTTGGAAGCATGATGCGAATGTGTTAGCAGGTGGAGGAGGAAAGGTGGTGCCTATACTTTGTTTTTCTTCTGTAAGAAGGCCACCACAGATAAGTGTAATGCAACCAAGGTGGTATAAAAGTGGCATTGGGATTGGTGATGAAGGATCATGTGATGGAGATGAGGGGATAGCCGCATCAGGAGGAATGAGTGATAAGGGATCATGAGAGGAATTGGGGAGTATGATGGAATCTAGATTTATGGCAGTGGATGATAAGGGCTCATGAGATGGAGTGATTGGATCTTGAATGTAAAGGGGATCATGGGATAAAGTGGATGAGCTAGTGTGATCATGAGATGGGGTGGATGGGAGGATAGGATCATAGCTTGGTTGAGGATAGGAATCATGAGATGGGATGGATGGGGTATTATGATCTTGGGATGTAGTGGATGGGATGGTAGGATCTTAATTTGGAGAAGGGGATATGCTTGTATGCGTTGGATCAAGCTCTTGGCATGAATCATCTTATGTGGGATGTATGATGATGGAAGAGTGTTAGAGGGATGCCTCAATTGAGGGAGATAGGAGGATGGAGGATTCATGAAGGTTATGGGAGTGAATTTTGTGAATATTAGAACTGGGAGGAGGGGATTGGATGTCTTCAATGGACTGGGTGGATCTAGGAGTAGAAGATGGGGATTTAATGGATTTGATGGTTTTGACCGGCTCAACCGTTTGGACAATGTTAGGAATGGTGATGGGAGGGATAAGTATAGGATGGAGGAGGGCCTCATCACTAGTGACAGTGCATGATAGAGTGGGAGGGCATGGTGTCTCTTCTATCATGAGTCCTTGGGCGACATTTGGAAGAGATGTAGGATTAGGTAGAGTGATGGGAATGGATGGAGGATTAGGGATGGATGGAGGATTAGGATTAGGGATTGGTGGATTAGGATTAGACGTGGGGATGTGATTGGATGGAGTATGAGGAGGAGATGGAGGATTAGGATTAGATGAAGGGATGGGATTAAATGTAGGACTAGGAGGAGATGGAGGATTAGGATTAGATGTGGGTATGGGATTGGATGTAGGACTAGGAGGAGATGAAGGATTAGGATTAGATGAAGGGATGGGATTGGATGTAGGACTAGGAGGAGATGGAGGATTAGGATTAGATGTGGGTATGGGATTGGATGTAGGACTAGGATTAAATGTGGGTATGGGACTGGATGTAGGACTAGGAGGAGATGGAGGATTAGGATTAGGAATTGGAGGATTATATGAGTGGATGTGTGGATGAGGATTAGATGTAGAACTAGGAGGATATGGAGTATTATGATTAGGTGAGTGGATGGGACTAGATGGGGAACTAGGAGTGGTTGGAGGAGATGGAGGATTATGATTAGATGGAGGATTAAGATATAATGCGGGAAAAGGGGGAGTGATGTACGAGGATGTAGATGTTGGATTAGATTGGGAAGATTGGGATGGGGAGTGATAGTAGGAAGATGTGGATGAAGGATTGGAATGGGGAGATGTGGGCTTAATGTAAGGATATTGGGATGGGGGATTGTGATAGGAAGGTGTGGATGCTGGATTAGGACGGGAAGATTGAGGTGGTGGACCACCATAGAAAGACATGTATGGTGAGTTGGAATAGAGGATATGGATGGTAGATTAGGATGAGAGGATTGAGATGGTGGATTAAGATAGGAGGAATATTGGGATGGGGGATTGTGATAGGAAGGTGTGGGTGTTGGATTAGGATGGGAAGATTGAGATGTGGGATTAGGGTAGAGGTATTGGGATTGTTCATGATGATGAGGATAATAGGATATGGAGGTTGGGTAGGATAGAGGTTGAAAGGGAGGACATGATGAATATGTCGATGGTGAGGATGTTGGATATCCCTTGTCAAGGGTAGCATAAGGACTGTTATTAGATGTGGATGAAGGCATGTTGGGATAGTTTGAAGAAGTAGTGGGATTTTGGAAGGCGATTGGAGAGAGATTGCTAGCAATGATAGCATCAAGGGGATATATATATAACAATCTTCATGATCAACAAGATTTTTGTTATCGTCATCAATGCAATTAGGATTCCCTTTGACTACTATTATTGGTCGTGTGAGAGGGGGATAGAGATTCATGATGGATACAGATTAGTAAGAAAGAATAAATGATGGATAGAGAACTAGGATGGATTGGAAACTCATATGGGGATTGGATGAAAGCTCAGATTGGGATTGAATAAAATCTCAAATTAGGATGATGGGATTTTGATAGATTGGATTGGATTGTTTGGATCAATTGATGATCTATCAATTGGATGATTTGGATGAGGATTGGATTTGATTTGATCAATTGATGATGTATCAATTGGATGATTTGGTTGAGGATTTTCTTTGATGATTTTGATTGGATGATGTTGGATTTGGATAGATTGGATCAAATTTAATGTTATATCAATCTGATTTGATGATTTTGGATAAGGGTTGGTTGATGGATGATTTTGATAGATTTGGATAGATTGGATTGGATTGTTTGGATAAGTTGGTGAATCAATTAATGATGTATCAATTTGATGATTTTGGATGAGGATTGGATTTGATGGAAAGGGTCCTAAACCCAATTTGGGAACCACCCTAGGTGACTTAATACGTTGGTTGATCAGATTAAACTGGTTAATCAATGATCACGACACCGAATCCGCCTTGAGATAGAAGGGGATTGATTTGGGCCAATGATGTTTACTTACAATACAAATCCACCTCAAGATAGAAGCAGATTGATTAGGTTGAAGACAATGATTGATATGTAGGATAACGATCAAACTTAACGCCTTGGTCAATTCGAGAGATAACTCCTAAAACAAGGTTTTAGGGGACTTTGTGATGAGAGATGATGATGAATGCAAATGAAATATGCATTGTTGAAGTGATATTTTCAGAAAGTGCAAATGTTGAGGTCACACGATAAGATGATAGAATGGGTTTCCCAAATTATGAAATGATCAATGAGAATGTAATAAATGGATTTTTAGAAAGGTTGAATGGAGGCTTGGAATGGTCAAATAGATGTTTAGGATGATCAAATGGTCAAATGGAGAGTTTGGGAGTTCAAATGGGGGTTTAGAATGGTTAAATGGTGAAATTGTCCATTCAGGGGGCGTATCCGCACTTCTGTAGTAAAAAAATTATCAAAAACATCATAATAGGGGGGCGTATCCGCACTTCTGCAATAAAAAGTGCTGAAATAGGGGGGCGTATCTGTAGTTTTGCAGTAAAAAGTGTTGAAACAAGGGGCGTATCTACACTTCTACAGTAAAAAGTGCTGAAACAGGGGGGCATATCCGCACTTCTATAGTAAAAAGTGCTAAAACAGGGGGCGTATCCACCCCTCTACAGTGGAAAGTGATGTGGTTTGGATGATGGGATTATGATAAGGACTTGAAATGATTCAATGAAGCTGACTTATCAAAATTTATTGGTTTTTTTCTCACAAAAAGATACTTTGAACAAGCACAATCCTATGATTAGTATTAAGGGGTATGGTCAGCAAAGGTCTTACTCTAGGATGAACAAGGTTTCTAGGGAGTCCTCGATATACGCTCGATACATGAGGCACAACCACGAATACCAGTCCATCACAAGTGTGATTCGGGAACCCCAACGAGATATTGAAAGACTCGGACCAACTCTTCACATCTATCTAGGTATCACCCTAGCTTCGATGCTTCACCAATTATGACGCAACTGGATTGGGGTACAACTTTGGCTCTCCCCCCTTTGTATACCCCGCTGGTACGTGTGGTTTGGATCATCCCTTGGGGTGATGAAATCCCCAAGCAGGTCCCTCTAAGAAGAAGACACTAATCATTTCCAACTACCCCCTTGGATTCGCACAAAGTGCAAAGGGGAAGGTGAAAACAAACCAATGCCCTCTTAGGGTAACACAACAAAAAAAGACACAACAAACAACAAGTATTACTTCCCCCTAATTATGCTAGGTGAATAGATAAAACAACAAAGAGAACTTTAAAATTTGAATGAAATAAAGGTCGTTGCAAGCAAATGTTAGCTATGAAAAATGCTGGAATAGGAGGGCATATCTACACATCTGCAAAAAATAGTTAGAAAAAACGTCAGAATGCGGGGGCATATCCTCACTTCTGCAAAAAAATTGTTAGCAAAAAATGTTGGATTGTGGGGGCGTATTCGCACTTTTGCAGAAAAACTATTAGCAAAAAATGTTGGACTGCAAAGGCGTACCGCACTTTTGTAGAAAAACTATTAGCAAAAAACGTTGGAATGCAAGGGCGTATCCGCACTTTTACAAAAAAATTGTTAGCAAAAACATGTTGGATTGTGGGGGTGTATCCACACTTCTGCAAAAAAACTATTAGCAAAAGAATGTTGGACTATAGGGGCGTATCCGCACTTCTGCAAAAAAACTATTAGCAAAACGTTGGACTGCGGGGGCGTATCCACACTTCTGTAGAAAAATAGTTAGCAAAACGTCTGACTGAGGGGGTATATCCCCATTTTTGCAAAAAAATTGTCAGAAACGTCGGATCGTGAGGGCGTATCTACCCCTCTGCGACCTGAACTTGCAAACAAGCTTAACAACAACAAACGTAAAAGAAAGAAACCCTTTTGTAGGTCCCACCGGGCGTGCCAAAAATGTGATCTTTTTTAAAATGTCAAGTCCTAATGTGAGATGCTAAAACGATGCAATAAGAAAGAACTAACATAAGAAAAGGGTACCTCAAAGATTAGCCTAATTTTGTAGGTCCCACCAGGCGTGCCAAAAATGTGATCTTTTTTAAAATGTCAAGTCCTAATGTGAGATGCTAAAATGATGCAATAAGAAAGAACTAACATAAGAAAAGGGTACCTCAAAGATTAGCCTAATAAATAGATAACATGAAAGCAAGATAAACAAATTGATTGTTGATTGTTATACCTTCATGTTGCTTCTTACTTGGTTGGCCCTTGCTATTTGGATGTCTTGTGTGCTCCTTGGATGGCAATGGAGTGAAGTAGATGCAAGATGCAAGATGAATTTGATGATAAATACTATGGAAAAGTTAAAATGCTGCAAATGATAATTTGGCAAGAGTTTGGTAGCAAAAGACTTGATATGCAAAATGGGAGAAATGAGGGGGTATTTATATGATAATTGGAATTCTCTAGAGAATTCAACAGTTGAGATTCATCC
This sequence comes from Sequoiadendron giganteum, assembly GCA_007115665.2. Classification (NCBI taxonomy): domain Eukaryota; kingdom Viridiplantae; phylum Streptophyta; class Pinopsida; order Cupressales; family Cupressaceae; genus Sequoiadendron; species Sequoiadendron giganteum. Next base: position 561,904,772 of record CM021103.1, read on the forward strand.
AACAAGATCAAGATGAAGGACTATGGTGAGTTGAGGACTCACAAGCCCTCACATCTTGACATGTGGAATGTGAGATGTCTTAGGGTGAAATGAGGTGGAAATGAGCTGGAAGAGAAGTACATGAGGTGGATGAAGGACAAGTACCTTTGAGGTAACTTGGGGGATGAGAAGATTTCCTCAAAAAGAAACTTCTTGTCCCCAAATGAGGATGAAAGAGACATTTAAAGAATTTTAGAATTCCTCAAAAATATCCATGGGAAAATGGGAAGTGGTTGGAAGAATAAATGTAAATTAAAAATTTACATTCATTGAAGAGTTTATTGGGTAAAAGAAGGTCTCCAAAAAGCTGGAGATTTGTCACATGTGGGTGATGTGACAAGTCTAAGGTTCTAGAAGTCCTTGGCACATGTAAAGTGACAAGTCAAACATTCTAGAATCTTGCATGGGGATGGGGAAGACCTTGGAAAGACAAAAGTGAATTAAAAATTCACATGGGGAAGAGAGGAGCTTTGGGCAAATAAATGTGAATTAAAAATTTACATGGGAAAGAGAGTCCAGGATAAAAATGGTAAGTGGGAAGGTTGACCAGAAAAGGTAAGCTAAATGTGGCTAATGATTCTGATTAAGGTTGTGCAAACACAAAATTAGGATAATTAATGAGATATTAGAGGCAAGTGGGAGATTATGGAGGATGTGACACTTAATCAAGATTAAGTGATGCACATCCTAATCATAGATTAATTAATTTAATCTGGATTAAAAGAGGGTTATGGAGGATGTGACAAGGAGAGAAAAAAAAGGGGAATTAAAAATTGATTTTAATCCAAATGGGGTAAAAGACTAAATTAAATAATTTGTCATATTTATTTAATTTAGAGAAGAAAAGGTGTAAGGTAAAATATTTAATTATTCAATTACATACTTTAGGAACCTTAGGTAGAAAATGAAATAATGATTAAATAAATTATATAATCATTATTAATGACATAGATGGATAGAGTAACGATTTTGACCATGTGGAAGTGGTCAAATTTAGATGTCTAAAGTTATTAACAACCAATGACACAATATACTTTATCTTTTACTATTTCCATCTTCATGAAAGTGCATCAAGATGACAACTATCCTAGAAAAGGATCTTCACACATTTTTCTCTTTATTTTTATCGGGCCCACCTACTAATGACTTATACCTTTCCACCAATAACACAACATTGTGAATGTGTCAATCTTGTATTTTATTTTGTTGTGTTGTGATGACACATGGAGGTCCTTTGAGAAACACTAGTAGCTTTATTACATTTCTTAAGAATGGTGGGCCCCACTTAGTATTGACTAGGATATTTTAGCCAATAGTGCAATGTTTTAACTTGTGAAAAATAACAAAGTTTAAATTATTACAAAATATTTGCATGCAACATCCCTTGTTTCTCAAAATTGATTGGCTACACCTTGTCATAAATTAACTTGATATTATAATTTTTTGTCCAATTTTTTATTTGAAATGAAATGTCGAATGAAGCTCCATGCCTACATAATCATATTATAAATTTGGACACTAATTTTCTCACACTACATTTAAAAAAAAGTAATTATTAGTATTAAAATTAACCTTACCCAATGCAATAACCTTGTTTATTGTTTGCATAAAACAAGAGGACTCACAATAAGTCACCAAAATCTTACCCAACTTTATAGATGTGAATATTTTAATAAAGTATTAAAATTAGTTTTAAATTTTACATAAATGATTTAAAATTATGGATAAAAATAACAAAATCAAATTGAACATCTAAACTAATTTTAGCAAAAAACTACTACTCAATTTTCTAATCACTAATAATTAAACCTAATTATTAATAATAAATGAATCTATATATTAATGAACACATTAAAAATAGTTGGATAAAAATAACAAACCAAAATAAACACCCAAAATAATTTTGAAAAAAAAAATTATCCAATTTTCTAATCACTAATAATTAAACTTAACCACAAATTACAAACAAATGCAAATATTAATAAGCACATTAAAACCAACTTTACAAGTTACATATATACTTTAAAACTATATATAGAAATAACAAATCAAACTAAACACACAAAAGAATTTGGGAAAAAAAATACTACTAGATTTTCTAATAACTAATGATTAAACCTAACTATCAATAATAAGCAAATGTAGACATTAATAAACACATCAAAAACAATTTTACAATTTACATATATACTTTAGAACTATGGATACAAATAACAAACCAAATTAAACACCTAAAACAATTTGAATTTTTTTTCACTACTCCATTTTCTAATCACTAATAATTAAACCTAACCATTAATTATTAACAAATGTAGATATTAATAAACACATTAAAAACAGTTTTACAATTGACATAAATACTTTAATACTACCAATAAAACTAACAAACCAAATTAAACACCATAAAGATTTTTGTAAAAAAATTGACTACGCATTAAAAACAGTATTACAATTTACATATATACTTTAAAACTATCAATGAAAATAGAAATCCAAATCAAACACAAAAACATTTGCAAAAATAATTTAGAAAAAAATTACTACTCAAATTTCTAATCACAATTTATTAAACCTAACTATTAACAATAAACAAATGTAGACTTTTATAAACACATTTGAATACTCAATTTTCTATTGATTAATGATTAATCCTAACTATTAATAATAAAAGTATACTAACACTTTCTTCAAAAATATTTTTTATTCTAATAAATGATGATGCATCACATGAATGACACCACAAAATTCCTCACTAAGGAACAAGAGAAATGAGAATGATTTGCCCACTTCACAAATAATGATGGAAACAAACTAGTTATACTCCAACATAGATGCAAGCCAAAGGCACAAATCAATTGAATTGAATTTATTTGAGTCAAATGACAAAAAAATTTGCCACATCGATGTTGAAAATTTTCCACCAAAAGAATATATGTTGTCAAAATTTTATGCATAATGAAGGCCATTAAACCACTTCCACTCCTCTCTGTAAAGTACAAATGGAGTGGACAACAATTCTACATCTACAGTGCAGTTATACGAGACAAGATCCATCTTATCAAAGCACGTGGAAAACATTTTAATACAGACATATTCCATATGTTTCATACTATTTGATTAAAGTCCTATTCTAGCTGTCTATAAAAGGATATTGGAGCCATATTTGAATGGACAAGCTGCTAAGAATACTTGTTTCAACAATGGAGAATTTCAAACCATATGTTGGGCAGCTTGTACTTCAAATGTCATATGCAGGCATGAACATCCTTGCCAGACTTGTTCTGCAAGAGGGACTCAGTCACTTTGCTTTCGTGACATATAGGCAGGCTATTGCAACATTAGCCATTGCTCCCTTTGCTTATGTTATAGAAAGGTTTGTATCAATTCTCTGATTTCTAACAAATGTTTTAATGCATTGATAATCTTTTTTTGGATTTGATTGTGTAGAAGTTTTTAATCATTGATATTTCAGATCATGTTTTATGATCCAACATCATGATTCTCTTCTCTAGTTATTTCATCTTGATGATGGATCAAAGAATATGATCTAAAATATTGATGATTAGAAAATCCTACCCAGTCAAATCCAGAAAGATTGTCAAACTAACAGTATAGACTGTGGAAATCTATGATTTTATACATTACTACTTGGTTAATGTTTCTTACAGAAAGCAGAGGCCACCAATGACATGGTCCATCTTGCTCCAAATCTTCTTGCTTGCATGTGGGTAAGTAAATGTTCTTCTGAGACATTGATTTGTAAATCAAATAGGGCACTGGATCAACTTTTTCTTTTCCTGGGCAGGATTACTGTCAGTCAGAACTTCAACATTTTCTTTTCCTTGGCAGGATTACTGTCAGTCAGAACTGCTACTTTCAAGGACTCTATTACACTTCTGCCACTTTTGGTTCAGCAGCTCTAAACCTGATACCAATAATCACATTTGTGATGGCCACTTTTGTAAGGTGCAGTCTTTATCTTATCTCTATAACACGGAATGCAAATTTAGATATAGTATCAGCATTGACATGACAACATTCTACATGGGTTTTTGTAGATTGGAGAAATTTGATATTAGAACTCTGAGAGGAAAAGCAAAGATCGCTGGTACAATTGTTTGTGTGAGTGGTGCTATGATTATGACCTTCTACAAGGGTCCGCCTATTAGAATTTCTTCCCCATCAGCTAATGACACAATGTCCAATTCAAAGTCTGTTAATTATAACATGGCACTAGGCTCCATCTTGGTTTACAGTGGAATCACAGCTTGGTCTGCATGGATTGTCTTTCAGGTAAACTTATCATTCCCTAAGCCACCTTTATGTCAATTATCCAAAAAAAGTATTGATAGTAATCTATTGAATTGAATGCAGGGCCCTGTTATAAAAAGATATCCAGCTCAGTTATCCTTGACAACACTCACATGTCTGCTTTCAGCACTGCAGTCTGGTTTAGTTGGTATGATATGTGAGCACAAAAAATTGATGGTGTGGGCCATACGGTCCAACATTCAGCTTCTCAGTGTTCTGTACTCGGTAATCTCATTTAAGATATCATAAATCTTTTTAACAAAACACTATATATGCATTGCTCACTGTCAATGAGAGATCATATAAACCATGAGAGGATTCATCTTATTACTCACCCTGATTCTTAGTGCATTTGTAGGAAGTGGCTTGATAGGGTGACAGTTATGTATCCTAATCTACCAAAAATATGGCTTTGCACATTGTTAGGTCAATATAGGTAGAAATGATCGATGCTAAGTTTATACCCACTTCACTTATTTATCTTTTCAATGTTTTGAATTTTGATAGAGACCCAAAAATCCTGTACAACAGATAGAATAGTTCAATCGCAATCAAGCTGTCAAACAATTACAACCAAGTTACCAAACACAAAACCCAAATTGCCAAGTTCCCAGATTTATCTCTATGGTAGGTTTGTACCCAGTCTAGAATCTGTATCTCTTGAAAGTTGGTGAAGGTCCGTGATATTATACTCGCATGCATTTTTAAAGTTATCATTAGTTTATTACACATATAAATGTTCATCTCCTGATAGTACGATGGTTAAATGGGCCTGAACTCAATGTCTGCCCTTCAAATTTCTTTCCCATGCATTGCCTTCTATTGTTACAACGTTTATCAGTGGAATAAGAACACTATTTTTCTAAGCCTTCCATTAGAATTTATTGTACATGTGAAAAAACAATCAAATAAACAGTTGGGTTTAAACAATACATTCTAAGTTTTGATTTGGTTAATTAATTAATCTTAAATCACATTAATAGATGGATCTTATAAAAAACACGAATGTGATTTTAAATGAACCGACTAAAAAATCAAAACTTATAATGTGCGTATAAATTCTACTCCTACAAAACAACCCTCCCATTTGTCTCAACAGTTGAATCACTTGGTGGAACTTGATAAAGCTATTTAATACCCTTGCTTTGTAACGTTTTCTTGTTTTCTTGTTTTAATAATATTTTTACCCCTCCTTAATGTTAAATTCTATTCCTACAAAACTGTAATCTATCACTAATTATTAATTTAAAAATTGATCTCAATCTAAAGGAAATCCTTGTCCATTCAAAACGAACAAATGTATGGCAAATAAAAATATATTAAAAAGATCTTGTTGATGTCAGACAAGAGAGTCCATGTAATGGTGGAGTTGGAGTGAGATTCTCTATCTGAAAATCAAATCCAATCTCCGCTTTGAAACAATACTGTTAACAACAATGCACATTCTTTCATAAAGTACATATACTGTTAAACACCGACGTTATTGATAGTGACTAGCCATAAACTAGATTCCACTACAATTTATGTGCTGAAGTTCAATGTGTGCAGGGTATCATATGCTCAGCATTTGGGTTCTACGTACAAGTTTGGTGTATCCAGAAAAAGGGGCCTGTCTTTGCAGGAGTGTTCACTCCAGTGTGCACAATAGCAACAACTGTACTGGAATTTCTCCTCCTCCATGTCTCACTTTACTTTGGAAGGTCAGTATTCATTCAAATCTATCTATCAGATTCACTGCTATGAAAAATATCTGATCTTGTTTTGTACAAAATGGTTGTATTGATGTGATGAGTGATTCTCAATTTCTCTCTCCAAGAAAAAATGGGAATCCAACCCCACTTTCGGGTTAGTTGAAAGACTACATCATTTTAGATTCACTGTTTTGTTAATACCATTCAAAAGTTGGTTTGAGACAGTCTTAAGTTGAAAGATTACATCATTTTAGATTCACTGTTTTGTTCCTACTGTTCAAAAATTGGTTTGAGACAGGCTTAGAATCAAATTTGTTTGATGTTTCCTTCTCAACTTATGGATTAAACTAGTTAATATTCTTTAAGCTTTTAAGGTCATTGGCATGACTTTATTAAAGTCACTGTTTTGGAATTCAAGCACTACCTTAATATATATTAGTTTTGTACCAAGGAAATGAATATGCCTGTCAAAGTAGATTGCATTCCACTAAGCAGAATAGGCTTTTTCTAAAGTCAAGTAGCTTAGAAATTTGTATTCGGTATAGTTTATTCTTTGATTAATTATAGTTTATTCTTTGATTAGTTATTAAGAAGGCAGGCAAACTATTCAAGTTAAAAAAAAATTAATATTGTCAAAGTAGCTTAGGAATTATTATTTAGTATTGTTTATTCTTTGATTATTTAGTAATGAACGCATTCAAAATACTCAATCTACTTACAAACTGTTGCAAGCTGTTTCTTCTTTTACTAATATTTATTGGTGATTCATCTTTTCAATATGCAGTTTGTTAGGAGCATTTTTTATCATTTTGGGACTTTATTCTGCACTATGGGGTAAAGCAAAGAACCACCAGAAGACCCATGAGATGCCAAGTGGAGATGAAGTTGCACATGCAGAGCAACCCAATGAGAAAAGTCCTCAGCTTTTGAGAAAGGAAGAGAGCATTGTTTAATCTTATCATACAGAACTAGGCCCTACTCAATCATACAAGAACATTGTTCTTAACCAAATAAGTTTTAGTTTTTTTTTTTTCTATTCAAAAGGAAGCCAATTGCCATACTAAATTAGATGAGAAACAAGATAATTTATCTTTCTCAAAAAAGTTATCCTCTTATTCTGTTGCAGCCTTGCTGCTAAGTTGTTGGTAGTTAAGGTTTTGTTTTTTAATAGGGTTTCAGGTGCCCTACAAAACCTGCTTTACTCTCTTCATAAAAAATTGAATGAAATTTTTATTTTCACGACATAACAGTATTATACTTTTTTAATTAATTTTTTTTTATTTTTATGACATAACAGTATTACACTTCTTTGATCTTGAGTATAGTGATAAGATCAAAGGCTTTTTTAATCTAGTGTTAAGTTTGTAATTCAATACAGATATTAAGAGGGTATTTATCAATTCAGATATATTTCTTAGAGAGGAGATTAAATTAGATTTTATGAACAATTTGTATTCATTAAAAATAAGGAGTAAAATGAAGTTGTGAAGCTTGTTGTTTCTTGACTTATAAGAAATCTATTTGTGGAGTTTGTTATGAAATGCTAATGAGATAAGGAAATGCAATTGTAATAATGATTAGATTTTTTTAATATTTTTAAAATATTAATATGTTAATAAGACCTTTGAAATAGCTTACTAGATTATATTTTTTTATTATAATTTATGGATAAATTATCATTAAAATTGTTCTTGTTGACATTGATATTTTCCATTATACATATCTAATATTTTTTTATGGTTGAAACTATCATTCTTAAATATTTGATTTAAACATTGTCCATTTTAAATACTCCTTTTTGTTTCTCTACACTACAACTTAGGGTAAAATGCCTTAGAAATGTTTGAGAGGCATAATAAAATGGGAGTTAGAAGAAATCATATTGTACACTACTAATAACATAAACCTATCCTAACCCACATTTTCATAAAAAAATCTAGTTATGTAGGTAGATGTCTCGAAGAAATGAGAGTTGCTTGTATGATATGGAAGCTTCTAGGATTAATATGTGCATCTATTTAACATATGTTTCATATAAGAAAAAGGTTGCATGTCTAGAAAAAATAGGAGACCATACTATCAAATTATGGTCATACAAATAGATACATGTGAAAAATGAGAGTTGTTTGGATGATAATTAAGTTTTCATGTGTAAGGAAAAAGTAATTTTCTTTGAGGTTAATTTAGGCTAATTTAATAGAATGTTTATATGTAAGTATCAATTAATCTAGATCTAGAGGGTGTTGGTTTTTGGGTTAGTGTATTCTAAAAAAAAGTTAATCTATGAAAATAAAATGCAATGGATAGGGTTACTTAGCTCTATGAAGAAAGAATGAGTAGAATTTGATGAATATTATGAACCTTTCCTTATCTATCTAGAAAGTGTGATCTCTTTATAAATGAAGTGTATTGGATCCTACATTGAATTTGTGCTCTATTTGAAATTAGGTCCACAAGTTTGGGTGACCTTAGATTTCTCCATTACTTCTAGATATGACCCTGTGCAATGTATTTATCATCTATTTTGTGTTGGAATGTGAAGTCAATTAGGAATCTGCTTCTGTATGTATCATACAAGTTGTCTTCAATTAGGACTTTGCTCCTGTATGTGTCATACATGTAGTTGTGTGAGTCATATTACTATATTTAGTTTAAGTTGTCTCCAACTAGGACTCTCCAACTCGGTTGTGTTAACTCAGTAAATTATTAAGTGATTCATAATAGAATCAAGTTGGACTCTATATGTGTCAACCTTGTAGACAATTGAGAGCTACATATAGGCTTAGTCAATAATATGACTATAGTGGTGGCATTGGAAGGGTTAGAGGTGGAAAATTTGAGAACTTAATTATAGCATTAAGTTTCTCAAATTTGTATATAAATAGAGTAGCTTTCCCTCCTTTAGAAATAAGGCTAGAAAAATTTGAGGTTGTTGTAACTTTGTAATTCTTGAGAATCAATGCGAAAGATATTTTTCCTGTGGTTTTTTACTGGTATATTTTTACCAGGTTTTTCCACGTAAATCTAAGTGTTATGCGACTTTGTTCTTCTCTACATTTTTGTACACTTGTATTTTTTCCCTTTCAATTGGTATCAGAGCATAGGTTATTTGTGTAGAAGTTGTTTAATTTGAGCGGTGAGCAATGGAAGGAACTACTGTTACCAGATTTGAGGTGCATAAGTTCATGGTTCTAATTTTTCTCTATGGAAGCTTAAGATTCAAGCTTTGTTGGCGAAGGATGGATGTGACAGAGCTCTTAAAGGAGTAGCATCTAAACCTATAAATATGCGCACGCTAGATTGGAATACCATGGATAGCATGGATAGAGCAACAATCCAGTTATCTCTAGCAGATTAAGTTCTATTCAATGTTGCAGAAGAGAAAAATGCTCATGACTTGTGGAATAAGCTTGCAAAGTTGTATGAGACAAAGTCATCGGTGAACAAAATTTTGCTACAAAGATAGTTGTATAATTTGAGGATGTGTGAAAATTCATCTATCCCAGATCATCTCAATGATTTCAACACACTGAAAAGCAAGTTGGTTTTAGTGGGTGTGAAAATTGATGAAGAAGATAAGGTAACAATATTACTATGCTCCTTGCTAGATAGTTTGGATTAGTTGGATATGGCTCTCAGTAATTCTGCACTGAGTGGGAAGTTAGTCTTTGAAGATGTGGTGGCTACTTTAATCTCTGAAGATTCAAGGCAAAAGACATCTCAAGGATCCTCTTCAAATGAAGCCCTTTTTGGAAGAGGTAGAACTCAAGAAAGAGCAAATAGTGAGTGTGGACAAAATAGGTCCAAATTCAAGGGGCAGAAAAAAGTGAAGTATTGGAACTATGGAAAAAAATGGGTATGTCAAGAAGGATTGCAGGTTGCCAAAAGCAACCAAGGGGAATCCTAGTACACTAGCATCTGAGACAAACATTGTTGAAGTTTAGACACCATTAGAAGATGGAGAGGTATTAACTACTAATATGAGAAGCTCTTTACTTCATGTTTGGATTCTTGACATTGGTGCTTCCTTTCATATGACACCACATAGAGACTGGTTTTCTAGTTATCGATCTTGTGTTGGTGGTTTGGTTTACATGGGAAATGACAACCCATGTGAAGTTGTTGGTGAAGGAGAGGTCAGAATCAAGATGTTTGATGGAGTAGTTAGAACTATTCAACATGTTAGGCATGTACCTGGTTTAAAGAAAAATTACTTTCACTTGGAGTGTTGGATGAACAAGGTTATCAATTCAATGGTGAAAATAGTTGTCTCAAGGTAACAAAGGGAGTTTTGGTTGTGCTAAAGGGAGAAAAAGTTGGCAATATCTATAGGTTAGTTGGACAAACTGACATTGGAGAGGTTGTTGTGGTATCTGATGCGGAGATAGATTCATTATAAACCTAGCACCAAAGGCTAGGCCACATGAGTGAACAAGGTCTCAAGGTACTACTAGATAGAAATCTTCTTCCAGGTGCAAAATCTAAAGATTTGAGTTTTTGTGAACATTGTTTGTCTAGGAAACAAAATAGACTGAGTTTTTCTAGAAGTACTACCAGAAGGAAAGATGTATTAGATCCAATTCATTCAGATACTTGGGAAGTTCCTGTAACATCTATTGGAGGTTCATCATATTTTGTTTCATTTATAGATGATTATTCCCGTAAGGTATGGATTTACCTTCTCAAGAAGAAATCTGAAGTTTTTCTTGTTTCAATAGGTTTAGGGCTTTGGTAGAGAATTAGAAAAGTAAGACAATAAAATGTTTGAGAACTGATAATGGAGGTGAGTTTTGTTCAAAAAAATTTAACCAGTTTTGTAGTGAGCATGGCATTGCAAGGAAATTGACGGTTGCAAGGACACCACAATAAAATGGTGTTGATGAACACATGAACTATACAATTAAGGAGCAAGCTAGATGCATGTTGAGAACTGCTGGTTTGGAGCAGAAATTGTGGGGTTAGGCTGTAAATACGACTTGTTTCTTGATCAATAGATCTCTCACTACTACTCTTGATAATAAAATTCCTGAAGAGATATGGAAAGGTAAACCATTTGATTATCCATTTCTTCATGTTTTTGGTTTTGATTATTATGTACATATTCCTAAAGAGAAAAGAAATAAGGTGGACAAGAATTCCACAAAATGTATTTTCCTTGACCATGTAGAAGGTTCAAAGGGGTACAGATTGTGGGATACTACTGCCCACAAGATTATTGTTAGCCGAGATGTTTATTTTAATGAAAAATCAATGCAAAGAGGTGAAGAACAACAAGTTATGGAAGTTATTCCAATAGAGGTGGAAAAATAAGATTATTATCTAGATGTGCTTGATGAAGAGAAACTAGATGAAGATCAACCAAAAGAAAAACAACCAATTGAGCCATAGGGTGAATCATCACTTTTTTAAGGAGATCTAGTAGAGTAATCAAACCACCTATAAAGTACTCTCTTACTTGTAATTTTTCTTATGCATTACTAATTGATGTTGGTGAACCTAGTTCATACCAAGAGGCTTGTGAAAGTTGAATGTGCAAGCAAATGGAGAGTTGCTACGGAAGACGAGATGGAATCTCTACATAAGAACAAGACATGGGAGATTGTGCCATTGCCTAAGGGGAGAAAAGCTATTGGTAACAAGTGGGTCTTCAAATTGAAGAGGGATATAAATGACAATTTGGAAACATACAAAGCTCAGTTGGTGGTAAAGGGGTATGCACATAAGTCTAACCTACTGATTTTGATGAAATTTTTTCACTTGTTGTATGATTAAGTGTTGTTAGAGTTGTCTTAGATCTTTTTTCTAGTCTTGATTTGTAACTTTAGAACAATTAAATGTTAAAACAGGCTTCCTACATGGTGATATCTCTGAGATTTATTTGCAGTAGCTAGAAGGTTTTGAGGAAAGAGGCAAAGAGAATCTTGTTTGTAGGTTGAGAAAATTGTTGTATGGTTTGAAACAGGCGCCAAGGTGTTGGTACAAGCGGTTTGATTCCTTCATGATGAGTTTAGGTTTTAGTAGATGTGAGGCTAATCATTGTGCCTATGTTCAAAGGTGTGATGATGGAAGTTCTATTATTCTACTACTGTATGTTGATGATATGTTGGTAGCAGGTCCCAACATGTATAAAATCATCCATTTGAAAACTCAACTTTCTAGGGAGTTTCAGATGAAGGACATAGGTAGTGCAAATCAGATTCTTGGGATGAGGATACATAGAGACAAAAATAATAGGAATTTATGGTTGTCACAAAAAACTTATGTGGAGAAGGTTTTGTAGTGCTTCAATATGTAGAATACACAACCATTTAGTACTCCATTTCCTATTCATATTAAATTGTCTTCAGAATAGTTCCCTAGCACAGAAGAAAATAAGACACATATGTCTCATTTACCGTACTCATCAATAGTTGGAAGTCTTATGTTCGCCATGGTGTGCACCAGACCAAACATTTCACAAGCAGTGGGATTTGGCAGTAGGTACATGGTGAATTGTGGTACTGATCATTAGACAACTGTGAAGTGGATTCTCAGATATTTGAGAGGCACTTCAAATGTTGCTATTTGTTACAGTGGGAGTATTCTTCAAGTTAAGGGATATGTGGATGCAGATTTTTGTGGAGAAAAAGATATGAGAAAGTATACAACAGGTTATGTTTTCTCTTTAGCTAGAGGTGTTGTTAGTTGGGTGTCAAAGTTGCAGACAGTGGTGGCATTGTCTACTACCGAGGCAGAATATATGGCAGCAACACAAGCTAGCAAGGAGTTAATTTAGCTTCATAGACTTTTGGGTGAATTGCAAGTGAAGCAAGATAACATGGTATTGCATTGTGACAGTCAAAGTGCTTTACACTTAGCACGAAGCTCAACATGTCATTTGAGAAAAAAACATATTGATATTCAATGTCACTTTGTTCATGAAGTGGTGGAAGGAGGACATATCTCTTTGGCCAAGATTCACACTGATGTAAACCTTGTAGATATTATGATGAAACCTATTGGTAGAGAGAAGTTAATTTGGTGTAGAACTTCTCTTGGTCTGTAGATTATGTGATGATAGGAAGCATTGGTAATGGTCTTTCAATAGAGGAATTATTCATGAGCTTGAAATTTGACTTCAAGTGGGAGAATGTTGGAATGTGAATTCAATTAGGACTCTGCTTCTGTATGTGTCATACAAGTTGTCTTCAATTAGGACTCTTCTCTTGTATGTGTCATATTGAGCCTATAGCACACACGCCCCATTCAAAATGGGGACCCTCTATTTTCGCCTGTGTCGGGTCACTTTTGTTTTGCCTTGTTTTGCATGCCCCTTATTTTCGAGTCTAGAATGGTCGAGGAACTCTAAGAGAATCATCTTGAGTTGACCATATTTTTCTACCCTCAAAATTTCTAAGTCTTGATTCCCTGTGGTATTCCCTTGGTTGTTCGCCTTCAAGTCTTAAAGTTGGTGTCCTTCAGCCGGTGCGGGTCCAACCCTACGAGCTACCCCTTGCGGGTTTCCTTCATGCCTTTGTTATTCCAAATGGCAGACACTCAACGTCCTCCCACCCTGCAAGACCCATAGTCATCTTTGCCCCTTTTGCTATCGCCTGTCTATAGTGGCCAATGCCTACCTATGGACTCTACTGTTTTCGATGTCATTGATGAAGTGACCATTCACCAACCATCGTGGTCATCATACAAGCATTTAATATGGGAATTTAATGTTGTATTTCCTATAAATACCTCGCTTGAACTATCATTTTCAAAACATTCCTTTGTAGAATAAGTGTCAGAGATCCACTTATCACCTTCGTCGCGCCTGCCACATTTGTTTTCCAATTCAGGCTACAATCAAGGGGTGTTTTCATCATCGGTCATGTAAGATAGTGAGGTGAGTTTTTCATCACCCTTCACCATCTTTGTTTCCCTTAAAATTCGAGGATGATTAAATGTTTGTTCAAAAGAACGATGAATCTAGGTAAAGAAATTGCCTCCCTATGAAACCCATGAATTAGAAATTCAAAAAAACCTTGGGAAATATCCATCTAGAGATGGTAGAACTAGTTACCCTCATCGTTGTTCTTGGGCATGGTAACCGTGCCCTTCGGGCCTGCATCATGCCTGATGCCGTCCTTTCCCATGCAAAACATAAACTTTTGAAAATGGCTTCCATCCTTATCGGGCCTACCTTCACGAAATGCCCTCCCCTCTTGGTCGTTCCAAAGCTTTCCAAAATTCACAAGTCCAAGGGTGGACCTCCCAACCTCCTCAGGTCCACAATTGTAGACCTCTGAGTGCATTTCGCCTTTTGGCTTTGCCATCTCGGATGACTATTTGATTGTGTCCTGTTGTTGAGTGAATTCAACCTCGCGGGTCTTCACTTGCTAATTGCTCTTAAGCTCCGCCATCTCAAAACGACCTATGTAACACATCGCTCCACCTACTGAGCCCCACTCTTGCATCCACCATTTAGGATGACCTTGAAAAATTCCAGAAGTTCAAGAGAATGTCCATCAACCCCCATGTGTCTGCCATCGTGGACCTCCATGTTGTATTTTCCTTTTAGCTCCGTCATTCCAAATGGTTGTCTGATGGCACCCTCTTGAGGTGTGGGTCTCGCGTCTACTGTTATAAATTCACTAAAATATTCAAGGTTGAATGACCGTCATTTGACCTTGTTGGGTCTGGTTGCGCAGGCCTCCGCCTGCTAACAGCCTCTATCACCCATCCTTTCGCCAACCAAGCCCCACCCTAATATCCGTCATTTAAGAAAAACTTACAAAATTCACAAGTGAAAGAATGACCCTAGGACCCTCTTGGGCCCGCAATCGTAGGCCGATGTCTGCAGGTCTCCATTTGGTGCCTGTTGTTTTGGACGGTTGTCACATTACATCCCCCTTCCCATCAAGTCCTGTCATTGTAAGTGTTGTCGAAGATACATGAAAAAACTGACTAAGACTTGAGCCATACGGGTGAGGTCCTGCAGACTTCCGTCTGCGAGACTTTGTTTGGCTTTCATCATTCAAAATGGCCTTCAACCTTTGTCTCCCGCACTGCAGAACCTGACGTCCTTCTTGCCGCCAAGATTTTAAAGCATGATCAAAAGAAGATAGATGACTGATTCCTCCTACATTTCTAACCATCCGCGCCTCCCATGTCGGACCGCCATCCCATCATTGATGGCCAACCTTCCATGTATTTCCGCATCTTTTGGACCGCATATGTCTATCATCCTCCGACCCTATGGATCCCGTGTTGTGGGACTCCGTCTGCGAAATTATGTCCTTCCAGCATTGTCTATCTTTGCTACCTCAAAATGGTTGCCAACCTAGGGAATTCTGCACCCTTGGGCTCGCATTGCCCAATTTCCTCCAAATGAAAGATGAAAGGTAATTTTCAAAGGTTTTTATGACCTTTAAAGCATGAATTGTTCGATCTAATGTTGTTTTGTAGGATTTTGGATAACGTTCTTCATATTTTATGCTTGAATCATTTACTGCTCCTTTGGTTGCAGGATATATGGAACCAACTGTTGGATCCTCGGGGGTGGCCGTAGAGAAAGATAAAGGGAAAAAAATTGCCAAAGTACCTAGAGGAAAGGAGGATAAGGATCAGATGAAGTAGAAGTTCCAAGGGGAACCCATCAATTCAAAGGTTACCACAACATGGAAGGAGATCTAAGACACTAATCTAGGACACATAGATATTGATGAATTCAAACAAAGGGTTAGGCTCAATCCCACAATAAAGAATGCCAGAAAAATCAGAAGTAGTGGATTGGCCAAGGTTGTTGGATTCCCACCAGCCCTCATAGCCCCTGAACTTGTGATGGCCTACAGGGAGGCATACCAAGAGGACACTAAAAAAATAGTTGACAGAGATGGGAACATATTGGTTGACTTCTCTGCCAAGTCAATAGGGAGGAATTTGCATATCCCTACCTTCAGAGAGATGGAGAAAACACCCAAGGAGTACAGTAAGCAGATGTGGGATGAAGATCCCCTCAAATGTAACAAATCGATTAATCAATATTGGCTGAAAGAAAAGAGAGGTAGTGCCAATAAAGTGCCCCATGAGCTCTTCTGAAGTGACTTTTATGAATATTACCATGACTTGGTAACTCTTTTGAGTAGAGTTATGGGTCTTTTGACTACAGCCTTCTTTCAATATTGGATGTTCTATTTTATTAAAGAAATCATCCGGGGAGACACCTATTTCTATTGGGCAGGAAAGTGACTACTTGCATGTGTAGTTTGTGGTAGTGAAGAAGAATTTGAAATTCTACATAGCATCATACCTAGTGTACTTGCTTGTCACCCATGCCCAATATAAGGTATTATTTGTGGCACCAAATCCAACTCCAAAGAGGGAACTAAAGGTGTATGATAAGTACCCTCAACTTCAGTACAAGAATTTCAAGAGGGAATACTGTAGATTCAACAATGCCTTCATAGGCCACATCATTAGAATTCTTGGGGGTAATCCTAAAAGGAGAGTCTCACATAGTGAAAATTCCTTCATCCATCAATTCGGATTTCTATTTATAAAATTTCCAAAATTCACCTATATCTAAGCCAAGGGTTTTTCTGATAAACCATATACGTTGCCCTAGTACCTAAATGACTGGATAGTATTTCTTGAACTTTCATGATAGCTACAGTGAGTACACACCCTCCTGAGTGACAAGCATAAATTGGGGATTCCTTATCTCCTCTCCTTCGGCCGAGGAATGTATGAGCTCCATATATCCCAATGTGCAGAATATTCCAACAAAGAGCTAAGTGAGTACAACCTAAAGTTTCACATTGCTCGGCCACGGATGGACCCATATGTTAAATTGAAGAAAATGGATGGACTGGAGTATGCCCACCTACACAATGTTGAGGAATTTTGGGCTAATTGTAAGGATGACAAGGAGGTGTGTATGCGGTAGTACATGTACATGATGACCTACTTCGTCAAGGTGGTAAAACTATTTCCTATACTAGAGCAGGTGGTTGAATAAGAGGGAACGATGGTGGACCCAAGGAATGAATCTATCACCAACTTATCACTTCCATTAATAGACTGGAACGAAGAGGAGGTCAATGACCTTGACATTATTAAAAATTCTATCGAGGAAAGAACCATAAATTGGATTGATGGGGAAATTTCCCAATTAAAGAAGCAAGTAGTGACCTTGGCATATGGAGAGCTTGAAGAGTCAATAGAGGGTGAAACCGATAGTGCCTCTGATGCTGCCTCAATAGGAAAGACCTCAACGTCTCCCCCAAACACACGATCAAAGAAGATAAAAGAGGTTGATGGGCATCAACCTAAATCTAAAGAGTCTTCAGGGAGGGCTCTGGAGGTTGGAACTTCAAAGAAGTCAAGGAATTCAGGTATTTTCATAGGGATGCCCACTATTTAAGAGGACCCACTCCACAAGGAAGAAGAGCAACCAAAGTCCCCACCTATTACACTTTTTGTCCCAACCGGAACAACTATTAATGTTGTTACTCCCCCGCCTATCTTACAAGTAGTGGTTTCCACCTCTCCACGTACGGTGGACATTTCAGTCTACCTTGCCTCTACCTCTCTTGTGGCCCAGGTGATAATTATGGATTCCCCATCCACCACTATTTCCCTTCTTTCTTCCTCATGCATGTTTCCCACATTGTCTCTTATGCATGCCACTATAGCAATGATGATGTCCACTCTCATCCTCTCGGAAGCTTTCACCAAATACATACAAAACATGCCCTCTGAACTCTCTGGGATGTTTGCAAACCCCGTAGTGCAAGCCACCCTAGCTCAGGCCATAATTGGTCTCCCTATCTCTCCTCCTCCTACTGAGCCTCCCTTGATGGAGGCAACAATGAAATTTTTTGAAGAATTGGACTGGCAATAGAAGGAAGTCACCAAGAGATTGGAAGAAGAAACATATGATTATCATGAGCATCCTCCCCACCAGCACCTAGTAACTGATGAGGTCATCTACGAGGAAGAGGAAGTAGAATCCTCTGAGGGAGATTATGATGAGCCGAAGTATATCATGGAAACCTTTGATCCTGACCTCGAGGAGCAATTGGCTTGGTAGCTCAAAGATGTTGAGGAGGAAGAAGTTGAAAAACTGTCTGTTATTGAAGAGAAGGGTGATAATACAAAAATGGAGGACATTGAACCTCCAATAGGGGAGCAAGATCAAGGCCCCAAACATGATGAAGATATGTCTCTTCCAGAAGAACAAGAAGAAAAGAAAGAAGAGTACAAGCCTAAGGAAGAGGCTGGAATAAGAAGAAGCCCAATAGAACACCATGAAGAGCATGAACATTTGGAAGAAGAAGAAGCTTCTGAAAGAGAAGACAACCCAAAGAAGCATGTAGCCACTAAGTCCCAAAATAAAGTAACTATAGTTGTCTAGGGTTCAAATGAAGAAGAAGGGGAAAATCTAGAACAGGAAACCTTAGGCAAAAAGACATTACAAATCCAACACGTCCATGAAGAGGAAGGTGATCACGAATCATCGAAAGGGGAGACTCAGATACCTAAGTGGCTTGAGAAGCAACTAGAAAAGAAGACCCCAACCCCAATGGATTTGAAGGCAAGGTTGGAGGCCATTTTGGCTTGAGCCCAAATCTCAATTGACCATGGATGCATCCGGATCAAGAATGGTAAAAATTTCTACCCCAATAATGGGCGAGGAAGGGGCCAACTATAATATCTCTACCGTTGACCTTGGGATGACAATGAGAGAGAAAAATATCGATCATCTTCAAGGACCCGTCACTACTATTGTGCACCAAATGAACAAAGATAAGACCTCCAAGGAGGAGTTAAAGGCATAGGTGGTGGATCTAACAACATATATTCAACAATGGTCTTCAACCAAGGAGCTCCCTACCATGGCAATAGCTACCCAACTACTATTATCAAATGAGCATATCAATGCACTTGAAAAGAGAAAGAGTTGGACCAAAGCTACTGAAGATTGGTTCTGGCAAGTCCTCTACAATAGAAACATGGGCATTGAACATGTCGTCAAGACAAAAAATAAATTCTTGGAAGTGCAGAAGTATCTTGGGGATATAAGGAAAACCTGTACTGACTTCCCAGAGATATATAGGATCACATATCCTAAAATTGAGGCAATCCTCAAAATGCTCGAGAAAACGGTGAAGAAAGAGCTTTCTCTGGCAAAGGGTGTTTTCTAGCTTGTGGAGAACTAGAAATTGGGCCTCGATCATAGGAAATAAATCTTAGAGCAGGTGCTCCATGAGGTTGAGCAAGATATTGATTGGGTTAAGGAAATTAGAATGACATGTGAGGAATACCTTAAGTTAAGGATAGATTTTGACATGCCTTCTATTGAGATAGATCCAGAGAAGATAAAGCCCCACTTTCATAGGAATATGGAAAATGGAACCATAGGTGAGCTTACAACGGATTTCATGGGTTTTGTTCCTTGTGCCTTCACCTAGTCATAACAAGTACTGCAGAATACAACCAAATGCGAAAAAGATTGGGATACACTCACCTGCCAATCCAAAAGATTGAACTTCTAGGTACTTCAATCTAACATCTTGGAATGGGATAAGCTTCATCCTCTGATTGGTAAGTTTGTGGAATATGCTATGTTGCAAAATGAGTCTAGAAAGCCTATTATTGATGATGAGTTTCTCACTGTGTAGCTACAACCAAAGGGTAAAACAACAATCTGCTAAAGGTTTAAAGAGCTACAACGTTGCCACAAGAAGACAAAATAGGAATAGGAAAAATTTGTAATTTTAAATTCCTATATATTTGGGGGTAGGTGAAACCCTAATGTAAAATGAATCTAGGCCATTCATTTTACTTTTTGAAAACTATAAATAGGGGGGTCCCCTCTCAATTTAAAATGAGCGTTGAGTTGTTGTAAAGACATGTTGTTGGAATATTAATAGAAATTCATTGACTTTGGTGGATTCTTGAGTTCATTTGCATGTTTCATGATTCTTCTCCTCTTAATTAGTGAATTTGAGTTTATTTACTTTGTTGTTTTATGCATTTTGGTTTTCTTCAGTAGATTAGTTAAATGTTGTCCATTGATGTTGAAGATTGCTAAGGTGTTGACCTCTTCTTAGTTCATACTTTTGGTTGCATATTGATGATATACATCTGTGTAAAGTTAGTCTGAACTTTATGTTATTTCTGCACTTAAAACTCATCTCTTTATTCATGATTATGGTGAATGAAAAGCTGAAATCTGCAGTCCCTAGAAGATTGCACTAGTTTCATGATACTATAGATTTTCTTGGTTAAGTGGAACTAAGTCTTGGGAAGGCTGGCTCGCTATAGCAACCCACCTTGTCACTGTTCACTACTAGTTTCAGATGCAGGAACCTCTACACTTCCCTACCTCTTTTTCCTTTTTTTTATATAGTGACTTTGAACAAGGTTCATTGCACATTGTAAAGCCAAATTTGAAGTTGAAATAGGAGTATTAGACTATTGTTCGACCCTACAACGATTGTACAATGAGCTTCCCATCTTGACTAAATGGACCGATTCCTCCCAGCTTAACTCACATAAGTCTTCCTTGTGATTACTAGCAAGATCACATCTAAAACAACTAAGACATTCCATGCACGTCATGACCTGACACCCGAGAGACCTTGGGGTGATTTTTAGCAACTTGTTGTTGGAGATTTCCTTTCAAGAGAGGTGATGCACCTACACATCACTTGTGTTGAGAAAGTGCTAAAACACCCATCAACAAGTCATACTTACTATATTTAGTAAGTTGTCTCCAACTAGGACTCTCCAACTCGGTTGTGTTGAATTAGTAAATTATTAAGTGATTCATAGTAGAATCAAGTTAGAATCTATATGTGTCAACCTTGTAGACGATTGAGAGCCACATATAGGCTTAGTCAATAATATGAATATAGTGGTGGCATTGGAAAGGTCAGAGGTGAGAAAATTTGAGAACTTAATTATAGCATTAATTTTCTCAAATTTGTATATAAATAGAGTAGCTTTCCCTCCTTTAGAAATAAGGCTAGAACAAATTTGAGGTTGTTGTAACTCTATAATTCATGAGAATTAATATGAAAGATATTTTTCTCATGGTATTTTACTAGTATATTTTTACGAAGTTTTTCCACATAAATATGAGTTTTATGCGACTTTTTTCTTCAACTAGATGAAGGAATTAGGTAGTGCAAATCAGATTCTTGGAATGAGGATACATAGAGATAGAAATAATAGGAAATTATGGTTGTCACATAAAATTATGTGAAGAAGGTTTTGTAGTGCTTCGATATGTAGAATGCACAGCTAGTTAGTACTCCATTTCCTATTAATATTAAATTATCTTTGGAACAGTGCCCTATCACAAAAGCAAAGAAGACACAGATGTCTCCTGTACCATACTCATTAGCAGTTGAAAGCCTTATGTTCACCATGGTGTGCACCATACCAGAAATTGTACAAGCAGTAGGAGTTGTCAGTAGGTACATGGTGAATCTTGGTACTGATCATTGGACAATAGTGAAGTAGATTCTCAAATATTTGAGAGGCACTTTAGATTCTTCTATTTGTTACAATGGGAGTAGTCTTCAAGTTAATGGGTATGTGGATGCAGATTTTGGTGGAGACAGAGATAAGAGAAATCCTACAACAGGTTGTGTTTTCTCTTTAGCTAGAGGTGTTGTTAGTTGGGAATCAAAGTTGTAGACAGTGGTGGAATTGTCTACTACTTTGGTAGAATATATGGCAGCAACACAAGCTAGCAAGGAGGCAATCTAGCTTCATAGAATTTTGGGTGAATTGCAAGTGAAGCAAGATAACATGGTACTACAATGTGACATTCAAAGTGATTTGCACTTAGCACAAAACTCAACATACCATTCGAGAATAAAGCATATCGATATTCAATGTCACTTTGTTCGTGAAGTGGTGGAAGGAGGACAAATCTCTTTGGCCAAGATTCACATTGATGTAAACCTTGTAGATATTATGATGAACCTATTGGTAGAGAGAAGTTTATTTGATGTAGAACTTCTCTTGGTCTATAGATTATGTGATGATAGGAAGCATTGGCAATAGTCTTTCAATAGAGGAATTATTCATGAGTTTTAAATTTGACTTCAAGTGGGAGAATGTTGGGATGTGAGGTCAATTAGGACATTGCTTCTGTATGTGTCATACAAGTTGTCTTCAATTAGGACTCTTCTCTTGTATGTGTCATACATGTAGTTGTGTGAGTCATACTTACTAGGACTCTAACTCAATTGTGTTGACTCAGTAAATTATTAAGTGATTCATATTAGAATCAATTTGGACTCTATATGTGTCAACCTTGTAGATGATTGAGAGCCACATATAGGCTTAGTCAATAATATGACTATTGTGGTGGCAATTGAAGTGTTAGAGGTGGAAAATTTGAAAACTTAATTATAGCATTAAGTTTCTCAAGTTTGTATATAAATAGAGTAGCTTCCCCTCCTTTAGAAATAAGGCTAGAATATATTTGAGGTTGTTGTAACTCTGTAATTCCTGAGAATCACTATGAAAGATATTTTTCCCGTGGTTTTTAACTAGTATATTTTTACCAGGTTTTTCCATGTAAATCTGAGTGTTATGCAACTTTGTTCTTCTCTGCAATTTTCTACACTTGTATTTTTTCCTTTTCATGTTGTTCACCTACTTAATCCTCACATACACTTATTTTCTCTAATATTTGATGAATATTGGCATTTATGAATACCTGTAAAGGGCTACCATTGTGTTGCAAGGAGACTGTTTTCCTATGTGAACCCCGATTTTATTTTGTAAAATATTGAAGCCAACATACAAATGGTCTAGGATTGCATATGCATATTTGTTACTCTATTTAGTGTATCAAATTCAAATGTTTTTTTATTGATTACTCATTTAAATATTTATAAGGAGAGATAAATTATGGATATTGCATGATACTTGAGGATCATAAATGAATGATAATGAGTCCCTTTAGATCTAACACATAATATCAAATTTTATAAAATAATTCTACTTGGTTGGGTCAATGCATAAAAATAAAGGGGGGAAATTGACCAAAATTTGAATTTAAATTTTATAAAGGAAAGGATCAATTTTATGATCACAAGGTCATCTAATAGCTATAGAAATGACCCTAGGTGGACAAGCACTCATATCTATGTGTATAATAACTAAATATAAGTAAGTTTATGTATAGATGTAATAAATGTGTGGATAAAATTAATATACTAGAGGATGTATGTATGATAATAATGTGGGGTAAAAGTGAGTGAGAATATATATATGGGTAAGTGCTTGGATCTGTGACACAATTTTGGCTCTTAAGATGCCACTTTTTTCTGAAATCAGAAAATTTTGATTTCCACAAGAAAATGAAGATAGTTACACTCAAAATTTTGAGATGTAGCAAGAACAAAAGTTGAAGTTCTTTGAGTCTAATTTCTACGCTACCAATTCTTTTTAAAATTAATGAAGATTAAGGGTCTCAAAGAGCAAAGGGGCATGAATGTGTCATGTTTTTATCAAAATACACAACATTGTGCTTGAGGGCTCCCCACTTTTTGATTAACTTTTTTTAGAATTTAAAAAATCTGAATGGTGAAAAATTATCTAACACCATGTAGTTTATCCTCATTCTTTTAGATAATACTTAAATGAATATGTAATATTTTATGAATTTTGAAAATGGACACATCCTAAAAAGCTAAAATTTGAGCATGCTCCCCACTAATTTTTTTGAAAACTAATTGAAGATTAATTTTTTTTTTCATCATGTGTAGAATGGAATCTAGTTTTAAAAAATGTAATTTGTTTCACGTTTCGATGAATGTGTAAAAATCTATCCTAAAACTAGCACATGTGAGTTTTTGACCAAAAATGGATGCATTTATAATAGAAGCAATGGATCAAAACCTTAAATGAATCAAAATGAAAAAAGAACTATATATTTAGAGAGATAAGAGAGAGGTTAATACTATCATCGTTTTTTTTTTTAAATGGATTGAAAGACGTGCAAACATGACAGGGAGCATAGACAAAAATATAAAGAAATTTGGTAAATCTTGTCAATTCACTCATCAAATGTAGGTCATTTGGCGAATGCCAAATTTGGTGCTCGACAAATGGCACATCACATTTGGTAAGTGTCGAATTTGGCATGCACCAAATGGGATGTGTCATTTGGC